>OMNM01005027.1:2542-23177 GCA_900302745.1 Parablennius parvicornis | reverse complement strand
GTGCACAATAAATAGATACTCTTTTATATCTTCCTTATTTCATTGTACTTTGCCAGTCAAAAATAAACACAAGTCAGTCAGCATTAGAGCTGTATAATGACAGGCTGCAGTTAGCTTGTCAATGGATTCAATGGATTCCATTTAAGTGGAGCATGTCTCCATTTCTTTTTAGGAGAGTGTTTTGGCTGATTTTTATCTGCTACTCACTGTCCCCACAGAAGTATCTTATTGCTCAATGTTCAGTGTTGAAGGATGAAGGGTGTATTTATGTTTGGCCCTCACTGTTGTGCATTTTGGAAGCAGTCGTTGTCACAGTCCTCCTGTGATTGTCACATGTAGCTTCATGTAGCTTCAAAAGAGGAACTGATGAGAGACATACCTTATTCATTCTCCCACCAGTTTCACAACACATCTTTAAGTTCTAGAAAGCATCTCACCTTGCATACATTCGGTTTATTTTACACCATGACTGTATAAATTCAGGAATTTCCTGTTTTGCCTGAAATTGTTTGATCTGCTAAGCCTTTCTTGAGATAATAGGTAAAATTGCTAATGTCCCACAAAGCTACTTGTGTGTTTTGGAACCATTTTTCTCTTTACATTTTAACCTACGTCAATAACTTAGACAAATCTTTAACAATGTGGTTCTCTAGCTAAGTGCTGTGATCCTCAAATGTTGTAAGAGAAAATTATTTGATGAGTTTTTCGTTCTTTTGCTTTTCAGTACAGTAAAGATACCCTGCTTAATTCTAACTGACTTTACCTTAGAAATATTTTTCATTTTAAGCAATCTCTCTGTACTTTTGCCTTGCATAACTAAGTTCTGTACTGGGAGGACACAAATACATTTTACGAGCCAAAGCATATAAGTGTGAAACCACTGTGTTAACAGAATCATTTGTGCCATCGGTCAGAAGTTAATCCGTGACTGGTGGAAAACACATGTCTTATGTTTTAAAGTTTTGATGTGGATGATCTACCTGTTGACCTTCAAATCAGGGATTTTACCTTTAAGCTGCTGTAATGCGTTGTGGCGTTGTGTATGTTGACACAACTTGATTTCACAGTGGTGTGCAGATTTCACACTCGTGCTCAGCTCATACTTAAAGTTTAAATAAATGACATAGCAAAATAGACAGTTCAAGTCTAGAAAGTATTTAACTTCAAACTGATGTGGCAGTCTCGTGCACACACAGTGCGTGCTAAAATGGGAATTGTATTGTGCAGTAATAAAAGCATTGCTCAGATTTCTGTGATATGTATGACATTCAGTTGAAAACCATCTCTACTGCCTTCTAGGCAACTCCAAGCCCACCATCACCCCTGCTGAGCCCTACCTTGTTGTCCCCATCAACAAACCCTTCAGCCTGGGGTGCCAGGGTGAGAACAGGACAGAGTGGAGGAGGCAGGACCGCCCGAGGACACTAAAAGCAAAAGCAATCAATGGAATGTGGTCATTGCAATTTCCCAGGGCTCAGCCTCTTCACATGGGGCGCTACATCTGCCGGGAGGAGGGCTCTGATGAACAAGTCTCTATCTACATCTACGTGAAAGGTAGCTGGTTGTATTTCAGGAACTAAATATGTGTAACACTTTGTGGCATTTGTATGTCAGATGAAGACAACTGAAATGAAGTGGAAAGTGGAAAGAGACTACTGGGAACAGCACACAAACTCTTGGTATTTTTCACTTTGTGTGTGGGTGTGTTTGTAGAAGAAAGTGTTTGGACCTTTGCCCTGGACAGGTACAGTAGATACAGGAGATCTTTACTGAGTGCAGGAAGAAGTCTTTCTGTATTTCTTCTCTGAGACCCCCCAATTCAGTTTGGCTGACTGCCATCACTGCAGGCTGATGAGCTGATCATTCACTCTACAATCTCTACACTTACATTTGAAGCTGCAACATTGTAGATGAGAGCCCCATTAGTAGTAATAACTACTCTAATGAATAATGACTCATGCAATTCAATTCATGTGAGATTATTGATCTGTTCAGTTTATACATCTTTGGCATTGATATATTTTTCTGAGCCAACTAAACCTCAAGAATGAAATCACAGCCAACCCATGATGCTGGCACAGATTTTGTTCTTGTGAATTTTCCAATTTTTGGCGGATGGATTAGTTGGTAGAACCAGATTTAATTTTGTAATCTTTCTAGTTGAAGTTGGCAAAACCCATGGTTACCATGGCAATAGCAAATATCATCTAACCCATTTAGACCATCTCTTTTCAGAGCTAGACGAAATCTGAGTTTGTTTCAAACAAAATCTGAAATCATTTTCATGCAGAGGTAGAATGTGACACACGTTGTCCAAGTGGTCAGCATAGCAAACACTGAAATTCATCTGAAAGCTTCACTAACCGTTGTTAAAGCTTGTTTACAGTAGCAAAAACATTGCAGGTGTAATACAGTGCTACAAACTTGTAGTTCAATTCCATTTGTTGCCTCTGTTCAAAAAACAACCAGTGAAAGTTCTCACAAATAGATAAACATGAAGCAGCTGGTTTCTCTTTGACTCCACCTTTTTATCCACCAGGATACATAATAGCATCAGATGAAAATATCAGCTTTGTGTGAAGTTCCTCAAATACATAACATATCCTCAGCATACCTATATACATACATAACAGGTAAAATAATACATTTATGTATAGTTATTTTTTAATGTATTTCACTGGTCAAATTCAAATGGAAGGACCATTCTGTGTTTCTTTTAAAAAAAAATAAAAAAAAACACATTGAGAGAAAAATAATTAACTTTTGCTTCATATTTATACTGGGAATTTTAACAGAGAACCAATTTTTTGTGCTGGATCAAATGTAAAGCAATGTGAGTTCTTGTGGTTTTTTTTAACATGCAAATTATCTCATTTACAAATATCAAAAAGCATAAAGGTGTCAAAACAGCAGAAGAAATTCCAAAATTCTGTCCATACACAACAATCTGCTGCAGGGACATAAGGCTTCGGAGCCCTTCCTGCCCTGTTTGGTCCAGCTCTACTCCTTAGTCTGTGCTACATTCAGACGTCAGTTTAACTTAAATCCAACTAAACAAAGCAAAGTCAGGCCTGCTGTTTAAACAGATTTACTTGTTTGGGGGGCACCAGACTTCAGATAACATTAACACACTTACAAATAAATTAGCAGTTGTACCACTGCTCACTTTAATTTGACCAAATATGATCACATCTTTGAACACACAATTTCCTTCTATCCCCTTCTGGCCACTTGAGCAGAAAGCTTATGTTTATACAGTGTTATACAGAAAGCTATATGGTTATACAGCAGTCAATGGTAACCTCAAAACAAGGAACCTTGTTCTACTCTGGGGGTAGTTTGTTGATTTGTCACTACAGAGCTGACTCCTGTCCTTTCTTACCTTTTGGTCACTCTGTACTAGAATGGCAACAAGTCCAAAGTGTATGCTGTCTTTTACTAATAATTTGCTGTGAGAGGCTGGTTTATATGACTCCAACATATATTGTTATTTTGGATGAGGCATGCTGTCAATATTGAGAACAGAATCTGGGTTGGTGGAGCAGCTTCATCAGGATGGCTTAACATCATAAACAAAAGCATTTGCTTATTCTGTTATATCAGAATGAGGGTTTAATTTTCTAAAAATCTTGAAGAATTTTCTCTCAAGTGTGACAATGCCATTTCTATTATAATCGCTTTTCACGAGTATTTTTCACAGATGAGAGAATATCTTGAGTAGTGAATGAGTCAGCATCCAAGGAGGTGTACAATGGCTGGATCTGAGTGATGCTGAAGACGTTGAAGTGGGATATCATATTCCTGGTGCTTACATCACTAGTCTACAACTCTACTGTTTCTTAATCATAACAAAATAATCTTGTTCTGATGCTCAACGCCCACTATGGTCTAATTCACTTATATACCCAAGAGGCTGTCAGCAAAAGTTCTGGTTCCCTCATCCAGTCTACCCCTGTGAGACAAACATGTTTCAGTAAAAATAAAAAACATGTTTATTGATATGATGACATTAAAGGTAAATATTTGCTACAGGCTTTGAGTGACAAATCAATGATTTAGCTAAAATTCAAGCTTTACTATATCATCACACTGGCAAATGCCCCCCCAAGATGCTTGAAACCTTCAGTAACTGATTGTGCAGCCTTGCTTACAGCTCTGACACCACCTTTGCAATTTCTTTTTTTTTCTTCTTTTTTTTCTTTTCGGCAGATCCTGCAAATCCCTTCAGAAAATCGTTGGTGTTCAACATTCTTGCTCGACAGGGATTCACGGCTTGCATCACCTGTTTGGCAACAGATCCAAATCTGGACAATTTAGGCCTGGAAACATGCTCCGGTAGAGCTCTGCCCCCTGGCCTTAGGTATTCTCCAGTACTGGAGCAAGGAATCATCATCCACAATACACAGAGAGAATATGAAGGTTGCTATGTTTGCACGGGAATGCTTATGAAGCAGCGTGTCAGATCACATGACTATTACCTGACAGTTAAACCAGGTAAAATGGTGTGCTTGCTTTGTGCTTTGTACTGCATGTATATATTGCTGGGTGTGGCTGGACCAAAAGTATTTTTTCTTTGCAAAAATATATGCAAAAATCTTTTTTGGGGGGGTTTGTTTCTCATTCAGTGGCCATTGCTCCTCCAGTAATCCAAATGCAGCAATCAGGAAGAATAATTCTTGTACGAGATGAAAGTCTCATCCTCACCTGCAATACGTCTAATGTCAATGGCAACATTACATTGGACTGGATCACTCCACCAGGCTCGGTAAGATTTGTCTACTTAGTTTTTCCATGTAATATTGCTGTGTCTTTTTTTTATTCAGTTGTATGACAACATATCTGTTCACTTTATGTCTTAACTTCAGGATCTTGATTGTCTGTACTACCGTATAAGAGTGATTGATAGGGTGTGTTGTTGCTCTGTCTCTGTTAATATTTGCCTGGCAAGGATAGACATGCAGATAGGGTTAATCTCTAAAGATCTCTGGGCGTTGACAGGGTGCTGTCTGGTATCCACAGCAATCAGCAACGGTTGATGGCTCTTCACGAATCCTACTGGAACCCGTCACTCACATTCGCAGCGCCACATTGAAAATATCTGCGGTGAAACCACAAGACACTGGAAGTTACAAATGTGAAGCCACAAATGAAAAAGGCACCACCACCAAGTCGGTGTGGCTTGATATTTATGGTGAGCAAGTTTGGTGAATTGCTTGGAGATAAAGCTGCACTTGCCAACTTGTTATTAATGTGATGAAGACTGAATGATATGTGAAACAACTAAATGTGTTTTCCTGTAGGTGGCTGATATGGACTACCTGAATTTTCAAAGTTGTCTTCCGACAAAATCATATCACGTTTTTATGAGATGAATCTTAATTTAATTTGACACGTGGAACTCAGAAATTCAAGACGTACTTAATCAATAATACTGTCTGTTCAAAGTATGAAAGAATTAAAACTTCTTAAACTGTATGAGGCTTTAAAATGAGAATTAAGCAAAGTCATTGGCTGAGTCGATTAATTGTTCAGCATTCATGTCAAGAAAACACACTTCATTGAGTCTAAGCAAATCTGATCTAACCACCTATCTGAACTCTAACTTCCTGATTCAGTGCTTAATCAAACGTCCTTATTAAAATTGAATAAACACATTTTCCAAAACATTTAATCTGTGTTTAATATATAAACTCATAAATCCATATAGAGCTTTTTGCTCATTTTGTCTTTGTCAACGGTGAAGTCATCCATTATGTACTTTGGTCACCATCAAATCAACCCAACAAATATAAATGTAACTTTCTTCTATTTTACAGAAAGAGGATTCATTAGCATGAACCTCACAAGTAACCGAACCTTCCAGGTTCGGTCGGGTGACACTGTTCCTCTGAAAGTTATGTTGGACGCATATCCGAAGCTCCAAACCTTTTCTTGGAGTTTCATGGGACATGAGCTCAGGAACACAACTGACCACGTCATCATCACACAAAGAAAGGAATACAGGTATGACAACACACAAACATACACCTGCCTAATGTTACTCTCGGACTTCCACAAAGGTGAAGATAGTCATTGCTGTCCTTTGGTGGAATTTAGCAACTGTGCTTGAGCCACAAGTCACACTTCACTGATAGTACAACTGAAAAACTGAAGCTCGCCCCGGAGGCTCTTCTTTGGAAAACATCAGGAAAAAAAAATCAAACATGCATTGTTATTATGATGTGTATAGACATATTACACAACGTCATAACAGGAGTGTGTGTTTCCTAATATCATGAAGAGATAAACTGTTTACTTAGTCTTTTCATCTTTGTGTGAATATCAAAGTGATCATGCCAATATGTGACCCTCATTGAATTTGCAAAAGAAAAGAAAGAAGTGTCACTATTTATCAACTGTTAGATGCTGTTAGTGAACAGAGTGTAATAAAAGAATACAACAACAATGGTCTGAGCTGCAGGTGTGAGACTGTATGACTGCAAGATTGATTAGTTCGAATTCTTCTATACTTTTGTAAAACTAAACAATAATAAAAGTGCTGTTTTCAGATATGAATAGGTGACTGCATTCATGTTGAAAACAGATTATTATTTCACATCCAGTTACATCAGCGAACTGACGCTTGTGCGGATGCAAGTGTCGGAGAGTGGAGTTTACACCTTCCAAGCCTCGAACGGAGACTCATCAGTCAACCAGACATTCACTATCTTTGTGATCAGTAAGTTCTACCATACGTTTCCTTAAAGGCTTTTTCTGTTCTAAAGCTACACAATAAATTTCTTTACACAGTATTAATTTTCTGCTGCTGGCACCTTGGAACTGACCTTTTCTTTGAGTAAAGTGAGGCTCCCACCCCGTCACCTGAAGGGTTATTGTAGTAGAAAGACATGTTGGGATGACCTTTCTCAGTCTTGTCATCTATTTTTTACCGGGTCTAGTTTTGACATTATTACTTCTTTATAAGGTAAACCGGAGATCGTGTCTCATGAGGGCCCAGTGGATGGACAGGTACGCTGTGTGGCGAAGGGGTTTCCCGCCCCCCAGTTCACCTGGTACTACTGCGAGCAGCCTTATGTCAGGTGAGATGTTAGAGGGCGGACAAAAAAAAAAAAAAAGTCTGCGTATTTGTGTCGTGTCTGTGCGTGAGTGTTTACGTTTGTGTCTGCGTGCTACACGTAGTAATCAAAGGTTTGTGATGACAGCTAAAACCTGTCATTCAAGATGTCCAGAACAAACTTTTATTTCCAAATGGTAGAATTTTTTTAAACATGTATGAAATTAGTGACTGCATTAAATCCATCGCTTAACACAAACACAACATAGCTTTTGAACTAGTTTAAGAAGAAAACAGATGAGAACCACCCTCAGAGGAGCAGATGACTTAGTGTATTTACAAATTGTAACACAGGTGAAAAAATAAGAAAATGACATAATAACAAAATAGGGGAGATATAGTTTGCTCACATTGTGTGATAACTGTACTGAACTGTTGCCAAATTAATTACTGTTGTTGAAACTGGTTTTGGCCAGATTGGTTGTCTGCCATACAAACTGAGAAAACACAATCCAACAGTTCAGCCATGTGTTATCCAACAAACAAAATGTTCAGAGACAATGCAATTATCAAAAAAATGTTAGGCATTCATGTGTGAGCACTAAACTTCAGCTGTAGCACAGCTTTCCAGGAATGGGCTATTAGTCATTTCAAGTAATGTGTTTTGGTTCTTTATCAACTATTCTTTATTTGGGTCTTCAATGAGACAAAGCCTCTGTCCATAGCTTCAATTCAATACGTTTTTCAGCTTACACATTCAAATTTCAGCAAAGCTCTTACAAAGTGCCACTCGAGGGTCTTTAAGGTCACTGTAAAGACACATTGGATAGAGTGAGTAATGATGAAGATGGTGGAACGTGGGATTGTGGGATTTGATGGGACTGACTTGTGATTGGTTGATAGTAGTAAGATGACAAGGGATTGGCAGGTATTGACTTGTGATTGGAAGGGAACCGGAACGTCTGCCCGAATACAACTGGGTGTGGCTTGTCTTGTGGAGAACTACCTGGTTGCCAAAGCAACACCAGTCCTGAGCCATATAGGCAATGAATCGTAGCTAATAATCCAAACCTTCTGCACTCATTTAAAAAAAAAAAAACATCCATATAACACCTGTCCTGCTCTCATGAACAACACATAAATGCATGAACAGAAACAGGAACTGATGTGACCTCAGTGGGCCTTTGACTGGGGAGCACTTGTCACAGCTGCACTTCTTGGTATGGTATTGTAAGGAATGAAGCCAAAGGGCATTTCAGAGCATTTTAAAGTGTGTATCATGAGCACAAAAAGAATTTCTAACTTATACTGTGACCTCAGGCAAAACTGAATGCTGGTTATGCGATGGAATGTATTTGAACACTGTCACAAATTTGTATAAAATCACATCATGAAAAGAAATGTGTTTTCTTATTTCGGGGAAGGAATTTGAGTCTCGCAGAGGTAGAGCGACGACACACACCTCTGTGTCCTGAACAGAGACGGCTGTTGAAAACATCAGTGGTGCCATCAACCTTTTGCTAATAGTGTATAATCTTCCTCCTTCAGGTGCTCCCAGCAGGTGAATACCTCTCAGGAGGCACAGAATGTCATCACCATCACTTTGTTCAGCCCCACATTTGGGAGGACGGAGGTGGAGAGTCGGGTGAATGTTAGCAAGGGACGCTTCAACACTCTGGAGTGTGTGGCCACAGTGGAGGGAGAACAGGCCTACACACTTTTCTCCATCAGTGGTGAGTTTTAATCACGTTCACACCTGAACAGAGCTGAGGGAGTCTAAATAACAGCCAGGTGAATTTGATGGTGGCACTGGTGCTTGCGAGTCACATGTTTTGTTGGTGTTGAACGGACGCAATCCCCTGCGTGTCTTCAGATTAAATGGAAGCGGGATGAAGTCAACAGCACAACAAGGTGCGCACACATGTAAAAATCCATTTACTTTACAGGTTAGCAATCTATCCAGAACTAATTCAGTCTTAACTAAAACTGACTTGCCACACCTTGTATGTATTAGGACTTCTGCTTCTGCTTCCATGCTCTGGAGATTTTAACCGTTCTACACCTCAAAAACTACACATGAGATAATTCTTCAGCTTAAAATATTTACTGAAAGCATGATTATACCAAGGATTAACAGTTCTGCTATGAGATGGTGGTAATCCATAATCTGTTACATAAACATTGGCAAATAAAGATAATAAAACATGACAAGATGTTGTTTTTTACAGAAAAGCACTAGCTTATCCTTTGTTTACTCCATTACTCCAAAATCTTCACTGTGGTAACGGCCTCCCCATCTGTTGTGCAATGGCCAGCATTGCATTGTGATCTCAACAACTGAAAAAAGCATCGATTTTTTTTGTGGATAACTGCAGATCCAGACTGTCACAGGGGGTCAAAAGTGTGACTACGGTGAGAAAATGAGTGAGCACTATGAGTAAGCTGAGTATTTGCGACTATCCAAGATGGGCCATTGGTGAGGCCATGTGCAGGATTTTTGTGTTTCACAAAGTTCCAACAGACCAGGCGGAGGCGCTGAGCGTGTTTAATGCAGTAGGATACCGAGCGGTGAGAGGCATTTTGTGGCTGTGAGAGTCTTGGAGGTGTCAGTGGGCTGCAGCAGAGAATACACTAAGCTTTAGAAACCACTGACAGGTTTACAGGGGATTAGTTCCTGCAGACTCTGCATTCTCAGATTTGAAGTGGAGAGAAAGCTTCTTATCTCTAAAGAGCTTATTACACCCCACTGTACAGAGGAGCAAAACAATAAGGCATCACAGCCAGCCAGACACAAAGAAATAGAACACCGATTATATATAATTACCCACCAGCACAGCTGTAAAAAAAAGAGCAATACAATAAAACTGTTTTATAATCAAAATGAATCATGAGGTTCACAAAAAAAGCTGAATTCTTAAACAACACATAAAAGCCAAGAACCGTACAGTATCTATACAGATATAATTGGATTAGTTACCTGTTATTTGATCAAAGTGGGCTTTACCATGACTTAATGCTCTCTGGCTCACCTTAATGCTCAATTTGCAATGTCCTTTAACGTGTAAACACTGCAAACCACTGATTGGCATTGTTATCATGCCGGTATCAAACATTACAATTTGTATCTCCCCACAGAGAAAAGAGTTCCACATGATCTGTTCACCCCTCTGCTAATTGGCTCTGTCTCAGCGGCGTGCATCCTCTGCCTTGTCCTTATCATGCTGTTCTACAAGTACATGCAGGTAGGACTGACTGTGCTGCACTTCTTCTGCACGACACACCCTCTTAGACACATTTTGATGCAAGCTTAGCAGAGGATTAGACCATATTAAAACCCTATGAGTCCATGTCTAATGTTTGGAATTACATGTTTTTGTGTCTTTGTTGCCAGAAACCAAAATACCAGATTCAATGGAAAGTTATCGAAGGGATCACCGGGAACAGTTATGTGTACATCGATCCCACCCAGCTACCCTACGATCAGCACTGGGAGTTCCCACGGAACAACTTGCGTTTCGGTGAGCATGCGGTTGTTTTGTCCAAGTCATCTGTCGCACATGTTGTATCATGATGCCAACGATCCTCACTCCTGACAGGCTGCAGCACTGGTGGCCTCGTCTAAGGTGTAAATCACCATTGGAGACGCATGATGTGAATCTAAGTGGGCTTTATTAGTCCTACCAAAGCCGAACAGTGCAGTTAGTATGACATCATTGCTGCCACCCTCAGGCTACTTGGAACTGACTGACAGGCGCTCTGGTTTTTGTGTGTATAGACAGAGCACTAAGGTTTTAGCCATGCCTCTGGTCATTACTGATGAACCAGTTCCACTGCTCATTAATGAGGAAACCTCTCTCCTGCACTGCAAACATAATATTGTTGACATATTCTGGGTGTTGTTTTGAAACAGGATCCTGTGTGTCCTGGTGCCTATGTACACAGCCCCAGGGCTAAAACTTGTGTTTTCCTAGGAACGCTGGCAACGGGCCTGCTTGTGGGAGGGAAAAATAGACTGGGGAAATTACAGCTTTGTTTCTTCTTTCTCCTTTTCAGGGAAGACATTGGGATCTGGTGCATTTGGGAAAGTAGTGGAAGCCACTGCATATGGACTCTCCAAAGCAGATTCAGTTATGACGGTGGCTGTGAAAATGCTCAAAAGTAAGCCCTGTCAACACATGCAAACAAAGTGGGAAGCACAGTTATTTTGAATATGTGACAAATGTCCATAGCGGCTTTCTGCTTCCAAGAAGTTCTGGTGAATAAATAATTTCCCTGCAGGTGTCAAGAGCCACGCAACTATTATGTGGATATTTTTTAATGGTGGTTTGTAAGCTGAAGCCAAAACAACATATTTAACAAACATTTTTCTTCCTTTAGCCAAAGGAGTCAACCTAGATCTAGCAGGTCTAAGATCACAATTCACAATCTGTAATGATGCTTAATCTCTGTGTTTTTCTAATCCACTTGTAAATTCTGATTATGTATCCCTTTTTTTCTGCCACTCCACAGCAAGTGCTCATGCCACGGAGAAAGAGGCACTGATGTCAGAATTGAAAGTCCTCAGTTACTTGGGAAACCACATGAACATTGTCAACCTGCTGGGAGCCTGCACTGTTGGAGGTGCGACAGCCATCATGACTGTGGAATCAATTTAGAACTTTCAGATTGTTGAGAGAATTTTCAGAGATTAATTTCCTTGTGATTCCGACAATCACAAGGCTTCGCTTGGAAATGTCCACTCTGATGAGGTTTTTCTTCTTTGTCTGCAGGCCCTACGCTGGTGATCACAGAGTACTGCTGCTTTGGAGACCTTCTTAACTTTCTGCGCAGAAAACGAGAATCCTTCATCTGCGTCCAGCTTGAGAAGGACTACTACTACCGCAACGTCATGCAACTTAGAGCTGCAGATTGGTCAGGTTCTTTTTTGCTTGAAAGAGTGGTTTATTGTGTGGAAGAGAATAGAGAGTATCATTATTTACTATCCAGAACGTGCGTAGGAGATTTGGACTGCAGTGTGCTTATGTGTGGCTTCACTCAGCTGAGACCAGACTGCTCCTTTCCTCTTCACAGTGACAGCTTGAATGGCTACATGACCATGAGGCCTTCTGTTGCTGGCAAACTGCTCTTCAGCTCATCCTCAGAGAAGAGATGTCCTGTAGGAAAAGGCAAGCCAGCCAATCAGCCGTTCATCAAATTTATTCCACAGCCAGAAAACACACAAAAATGCAGCCGGGGAAATACAGTGATATCTCTCTCCTGGTTGTCCTCTCAGGTGAATCCTACCTTGAAGCAGATGTGGAGAGTGAAATGTTTGAGGATGGTCTGTCCCTTGACATTGAAGACCTGCTCAGCTTCTCGTACCAAGTTGCCAAAGGCATGGAGTTCTTAGCCTCCAAGAATGTGAGTGTATGCATTGTTTTCGAGTCATATTTTTTATTTATTTCCACACGGAACAGAGATCACATTTCCACAGATAGTAAATGGATCTAAAATGCGTGTTGGAGCATACTGCTGAAAAATTCATTAGATGTAGAAACAAAGATACTCTTGTCATTGAGCTCATGTGTCAGTGTCAGAGGTTGCATGTTACAAAACAAAGTGTGGAAATTCAATGCCAAACTACATTAGAATGAATTCTTTAATGACTTATATTTATGTTTTATTTTTAATGATTGCATCACAAGAGTCATCAGAATTTGGAGATAAAGGTACCTGTGTTTTCCAGTGTATTCACAGAGACCTGGCTGCCAGAAACATCCTCCTGACTCAAGGAAGAGTGGCAAAAATCTGTGACTTTGGTCTGGCCCGAGACATCACCACAGATTCAAACTATGTAGTCAAAGGCAACGTAAGTGCATGAGCTGTAGGACTGGCTGTTGTCCGATTCTAATTAGAAAACAGCCTTCTAATTCTTTACATTTGCTGGTTTGGAACTGTCTAAATCAATCTTTCAAGTCACACGTGTTCTTTTCTACTAATGTGTTAGCAGGCTGTTCATTTTCACATACAAAACACACACACACACACACACACACACACACACACACACACACACACACAGGATTTACCCATATATGGGAGAAACTGACTAACGCCGAGACAACACAGGATTTTAGCCTTCATGATGTTTCAAAACATTTTTTAGACTGGAACTGCTTCTAAGTTGAAGTATTCTTCACTGCCCTCTAACATTTCAAGAAGTTATACTGAATGAAATAAGTTCAACGGCTATACTTATGAAAACATGTTATCACCTGCTTAAATGTATGGCTAGTCAGCTAACTGTTAATGCTTGTATTACCATACTCATCTATAGACAGTGGAAAGTCTATTATGAAAAAATATGGTGCTTGACATGCACCTTAATTTGAATATGTTGCATTACCAGTATTACTTGTGAAAACACAATGTTGCCAACAGCACAGTACAATCACTGTAATTTAGCAAAGCTAGTTGTTTTATTCACTCTGGGCTGTATGTGTTGCTTCATTCTGACAGCCAATCAATTATATCAAGGAAAGACAATATTGGCATGCAACTTATGATCAAAATCAGAAAAGTGTTTTATTGCCAGGTATAGTTTTCACAATATGAGGATATTGTGGAATTTTTGTAAAACTATAAAGACAGTCAATGAGTGCAAAAAAAAAAGAAAAAAAATCTGTGCAAAACAGCAGTAAGAAAAAAACCCAATGTAATTGAATTAAGGAATTAAACTGTTTATGGGAAGTTTTTGTCTAACGTCTTCTGAATAGTTTGCACTATAGATTTATCAGTAATTTTGCAGATTTTTGAACATATTGCAGGCAGTGTTAGATGTTCTAAAGAATATTCCAGACCTGGTGCAACTTCATGAGGGAGTATGACTTTTTTTAATTTTTTGGTCTTGCAACTGTGCACGTTGTTTTCTCACACCTCGTTACACAATGTTACGCAATTCCTGAAGCACCTGTCTGCAAGACAAGCGTACTTATATTTACATTATAGATTACCTCTAATATGCAAATGCTCAAAAGATGGCTCTGTGATCCATATTTACTATTTTGCTAAATATTGTCGCTCAGTTTTCTTTTAATCGCTGCATTGCCTCTCTCTCATTTCCAAATAATTCCAAAACAATTTGAAAGAAACTTATGGAGCACTCGCGCATGTTGGGCTATTCAATGTCCTCTTTTTTGCCATTTTAATGAATGACATTTGATTTGCAAAGCTCAACATGTGGTTCAAAGGAGCTGTTCTTGAAAAGTGTTCAGGCTTGTAACATGGCTCCTTGTTCTACATTTTAGAGCCCATCCACACACCACTGTGAAAACGGCTTAACACGAGGCTTCAGGGCCTTTTGGGGCGCTGCGATTCACCAGATACACCAAAAATGCAGAAGAAGACACGAAGCACATAGAAATGTAGAAGTAGACTCCTGCTAATTGTCTCGTGTATATCTATGCCATGGGCTTTTGTGTAAATCTAGGTTATATAGGTCTATGGCCCTGCTCCTCCTCCGGCTAGCGTCAGTAGCTTCTGCAGCTCCTTCTGGAGCACGTCGGTTGTTATTGGAGGACGTCACAGACCGCGTGAAGGGGAGGGGGGGTCGTCGTTTTCCCACAAAACATGGTCTTTGCCATTCACACGTCATACACGCCCCCCCAAAATGCTGTGAAATCATTGTGGTGTTTTTCCAAACATTAAAACAAATGCTCTGGTATTTGGTGTATTGAGCAACATTTGGTCTGTTTGGCAATTACACTTTCATTAAATTAAAATTTTATCAAATCAAGATCATTTTTCAGAAAAAAAATCATCAGCCATCAGAGGCTGACAAATCATATACCCGTGTCAGTTATTTATTGAGTGTCATTACTGCCATGTCTCTGGCATAACATCTCGACAGGTCATTGTACCAACACGTGTGTTTGTTACTTCAGGAGCACAGATTCAGAATGAGTGAAGTGTTGGCCGTAAGACTAGAAAATACATGAGCAGGGAATTTTACACCAGTTGGAATGACTTGTAGCATTTATGGCTCTTGACAGGCAAGAATGTGTATTTATAAACAGCCTCTAACCTGTTTACTTGTGCACATGTGACAGCTGTCATATTTTTGAAAGATGTATCCTTTAAATTTTACCCAAGTGTCAGACAGGAACTTTGCAGATGTGCTGAGCTCTGTGTGTTTATAAAGACCTGGGGGCAAATACTTGGTGAAGACTTGATTTTGTGTACAGTCTGTTCACTTGGCAGTCCTTGTTATTTTTTTAACCATGAAAACAACAAAAAAAAAAGGAATTACATGGAATAGGCTCAAACTTTCAAATATATTGAACAAGTGTTTCTCTTTCAGGCTCGTCTGCCAGTGAAGTGGATGTCACCAGAAAGTATTTTTGAGTGTGTGTACACATTTGAGAGTGACGTGTGGTCTTATGGTATCTTACTTTGGGAGATATTCTCACTGGGTATGTCATTCTTGACACTTTATTTGTTTGCATGTTTTGTGTTGTCTGAAGTCAATCTTATAGCCAAATGTCTCTACTGAATGCAGGAAACAGTCCATATCCTGGCATGCCGGTCGACTCCAAGTTCTACAAATTAATAAAGGAAGGATACCGAATGGATGCTCCAGAGTTTGCACCGACGAAAATGTGAGCTTTTAATTTGTAAGAATGTGTTTAAAGATGTGAAAAGTGAGCATGTGTAAAAAGTTAATAAAAAAAGAGAGAAACTGCTTGGTTAGACTTATGGAGGTGGTGAGACTACGAAAAAGAATGTAATGTACGGGGATCTAACATCCTTAGATAGATTGAGGATCAAAAACAGTTATACAGTAAAAGTACACAATGGTAATAATTACAATTAAAGCTGCAAGCAGCATTGAACGGGTCCTTGCACACCCACGCACATCACCCTACTTCCAGTTACCAGCAGGTGGCGCAATGCACAATCGATGTAAACATCCTATGGCTGCGATCAGATGTGGACTCTCATTCGATGTGTAAAGTTTCAGCCAGAACGGAGCATTTAATCCTTATTTCCTGTTTCCAGCAGGTGGGGTAATGCCCAAACAATGTCTGCCTTATGGCTGTGATCAAAATTGGACTCTCATGCGATGTGTGGATGCTAACATTAGCCCGTATGCTGATTAGTGTGAATGCTAATTCCTGCATATGCTGCATATCAATGTTAGCCCATATGCTAATTGGCTGCTATGCTAATTAGCTCAAAAAAAAAGCTAATGTAAGTGTGTATGGGAATGAGTGCATATGCTAATGCTAGTGTGTATGTTAATTAGCACACATGCTAACTTGCACGTATCCCAATGTTAGTGCGTTATGCCCGATGGTTATGACTATGACTGTGATCAGACGTGAACTCTCCAGCAACGTGTAAAGTTAGAGTTCCTGTGACCAGTAGGTGGCGCTATGGCTGATGGTCGGAATTGTTGTACGGCTGTGATGAGGGCCGGATTCTGATGCAGCGTATTACGTTTCAGGTCAATCTGATCACGTTAAGTCTATTTACATTGAACTTCCTGTTCCATGGTGAAGGTTGCCAAAGCCGCACCTTCAAATGGCGTTATGATTAAGAGTCAATAAATAGTTGGGATGATGGCCGGGCTATGATGCAACGTACCAAGTTTGAGGACAATCTGATCACGTTCAGTCTATTTACAATGCACTTCCTGTTGCATGGGGTTCTTGAACCTGATTTAAATAGCGTTACTACTGAGAGTCATCGTGTGGTTGTGATCAAGGCCGGACTCTGATGCAATGTGTCAAATTTCAGACTGATTTCACCACATTGAGCTGATTTACACTGCACTTCCTGTTTCATGGTGAAACATCAAACTTAGTGGCGATTTCATGATCACGCCCTAAAATTTTTATGAGAAATGTTTTATAACTTCTGCTCTTCAACCCCTTTTCGATCAAAAGAGTCCAAGTTGAAATTGATTGGAGTGTCCCCCTGGGAGGAGTTCACTCTAGAAAATTAGTAAATTTGAGAATAAATTCACCAAAATCCATAATTTTCCTCCAAATATCCAACTGTCTTTTGAGTTTCTAGTATCGCTGTAAGTGATTTTTTGTTCGTCTTGGTCTGTTGCATATATGTGCTGATTTTCGTAGCTCTCTGTGAAACAGGATTCTGGGGCTGTCTTTTTTCAATTTTGCAGGTGGCGCCATTGAGCCATTATGAAGTCACATGTGTAACTCCCTCAAATGATCAAAGTTTTGCTGGGCATGACGAGTGTGCAAAGTTTCACAAAGTTAGGTATGCTAAGGCCCTCAAATACGTGTCAGTTCGGGCTGAAAATCATAATAATAATAACTCGCTGAGCTCCCGGGAAATAGTCCCGGATAAGTGGGCGGAAGAAAATAAAATCATAATTTTTGGGGGTGTTATTACAATGGAACAATGGAAATTGGCTGTTCTAACCTAAAATATATTCCGTACAAGTTTCTGACCCCCTCGAGGACGCTCTCCACCCAAATAGAAAGCCAACGTGTACCATACTACCCCGTGCCTCCCTTTCCCCAGAGCGCAACCAGTGACCAAGACAATTCTGTAATGGCCGCTACCGTATTAATATATAGATGATATCCTTACGGATTCAATAGGGTCCCGTGCGCTGCCGGTACTTGGACCGTAATGAATGTGTGTGTATGCTGATCTGCAGGTATCACATCATGAGGTCTTGCTGGAATGCAGACCCCTTCACGAGGCCCCCCTTCAGCAAAGTTGTGGAAAGGATTGAACAGCAGCTCTCAGATGCCACCAAGCATGTAAGTCGCACCACTTTTTGGTTATTTGTTTTCCCCTATGTTTCAGATAGGAATTAACCACAAATGGTTCATTGGGCATTTTGCAGTTCGGGGTCCTAACTTGGTAGGAAGTTAGGTGACACGACATTTGACACTATTTCACAAAAAAACTGAAAATATTTGGACATAACATATAGAGTCAATAGAATGACTGCCAAATAACAAAAAATAAATAAAATTACTTTTTGCTATGTATCTGTTGTAATCGTATGTACTATTAGATTATGATAGAGCTGAACACAATAAGTATAGGATTGCGAACCTTTCTCAATCAATTCTTGTGAGCAGTCACCTCAAGTGTGGTCGCACATGATTCAGTCAGCAGTCCCAGGCCTCTCACAGCGCCGGCACTCGTGTTTGACAGCCAAGTGCATCTGATTTACTTGTGGTATACATACAATGACCTCAAGCAAGCCCATGCCTGTCTCCAGACAGCCCAACTTAAAAGTGCTCAAGCTTTGCGGGGTTTACATTTTCTGACTCTGGGAGAGCTTGATGAGCCAGTTGATATTAATCTGATAATACTGGTTGTGTGTTCAATTTTTTGACATTTGTTTAGGCTCAAGTAAAATCTAGACACGGGGGGGGTCTCTAAATTTAATTATATGCCTATTTTCCAAGAGATGCAATTTGGAAAAAATTATGAATGTACAAAGATCACAGTTATCTCTCCCTGTCCCTCTGTTTCCGTTTTTTTCTGTTTGTTTTTTTCATTTAGGTTTATCTGAACTTTAGCTCCAGGCCTCCTCTGACACCCAGAACAAGGGAGGAGCACAGCTCTCAAAATGGAACGTTTTACCATCTGAACTCAGCCGGCAGTAATAGCCCTCAGACCCAGCCCTTACTGGTCCAGCATGAGGTCTTCCTGGAGGGGGCAACCCTCAGGGCCCAACGGGTGTAAGGACCCACCCAACCTGTCTGGCTGCCTCCTAAAGTGCCTGAAAAAATCCGCCACAAACCACCCCAACCACTGCACCCGCCCACTGCCGCGATACCAGCAGCGTTGTCCTGTGTTGCTGACATATTAGCAAATGCCATCAAGGAACAGAAAGATAATCAAAGGATTTCTGGATTCTTATATTTGCTGTCACTGGTATTGCGTACTGATTACAGGGAGTACACTGGGATTAGTGCTCCCTTGCTCACAGCGAGGAGCCTTGAATGCAGCTGGAAGGATGGAGGGACTGATAATGTTATTCTAAAACTGAGTACTTTATGACATTTTTTTGTTGTTTTGTTATTTTTCTTTTTGTCTGATACCATTTCCTACTTTTTTCGAAGGATGTTTCTTTTTGGGTATCCATATACACATTTCTCTCAATCAAAGTTCTTTTTTTTTTTTTTTTTTTTGTGATTTTGCAGTAATGAAGTTATGTAGCATTTTTATTTTTGGTTCGCTGTTGCAGTTGATGGAAGAAGAAAAAGTACTTCAGGACTTTTATGTCACTCCATACATCATGTAATTCAGCTATTGTTTCTTGTTTTTGTTTTCACTCCTTAACGTCAGTATTACTTCCAACTGTCCATATCTCTGTTATATGAAGAAGGGTTATCGGGGGCCAATTTACACTGAGGTGTTGAGACACTGGTATATAAGCTATTAGAGGGCATGGTCAGTCATGCTTAGAGTCCATAAGTGCTTCAAGTTGAGTAGGAGGTACACTTCGCTCCTTCGTTTTATGTTGGGTGTCACTACCTAGAGAGCAAATAACTGTCCTGTACTGGACCGTATTTCAACATGCTATGAATAAGCACATGATTTGTTCACTTGCAGTGGTCTGCAGAGATTTGGTATAGATATGGTACGCTAGCTTTCCTTTATGTGCTTGTTGACTGTATATGTGTATATATGTGTAGGTGTTGGCGCTCGTCACAGCTCTACAATCAGATGTAAAATCAGAGCCTACAAAAAGAATATAATCCCTGAAGCCTGTAGTGTTTGCCTTAGCTTTGTTACACAAGGAGTTAATTTTTGACAGCTGGACTGCTGGAGAGAAAGTTTTCTTGTAAATAACTATTCAGGTTCACATGAATTGCTCCTGCCACACTGTATGATATTTGTTTACAAGTATGAGACAGGTACTGCCATGTCCTACATGTGTTTTCTCAGATTTTTCACCTTCAACTCCCCCAATGAAGGAACTTGAAAACATTATTTCTTTTTCTCTCTATATCTCTCTCTTTGGCTGGCAGGCAGGTGTTATGTCTTCAGCCCATACCCATACTGTAGTTCTGTATTGTACTGTAAATATGGCTAAGGTCAACACTCATGTGAAATGCCATTTGAGTGGACAGCAATGTTCCCCGAGGTGACAAGCCAGAGGAGAACAGCAGGTCTTCAGCGCTCTCTGTTCAGATGTAGTGACGCCAGGTGGAGATCTCGGTTTCTCAGTCATTTCATTGTTCTCCGGCCAGTAGCTGGTTTTCCCAGCAGTCCCTCTATTCTTTGTGTCCAGCTGTTTCCTCCTTCTAATCTGGGACCTTCAGCACCTCTCAGCCAGTAATCTGCGTCAATCCAGGCCTTCATGTATCCCCTCTCACCACAGGTGGATGTTGTCCTGAAGAACTACTGGAAAGTGTTCTGTTCATGTGTCCGTGCGTGTGAATGAGTGCGCATGTGTGTGTGTGTGTGTGTGTGTGTGTGTGTGTGTGTGTGTGTGTGTGTGTGTGTGTGTGTGTGTGTCTGTGTCTGTCTGTCTCCTACACGGCTCCACAGATGTTACCTGTCACTCCCTCACAGCCATACTCAACAGTATGTATCACTGTG
>OMNM01005024.1:8267-46449 GCA_900302745.1 Parablennius parvicornis | reverse complement strand
TATGAATCAAAAATTAAAAAAAGATTTAGTAAGAATACAACCAAAGAACCTACTAAATATAAACTAACAAATCTAAGTGTTAAAAGTAGTTAAATTGAAGATTAAACATTTCATGAACCACAAAGGCTTTCTTGTAAAAAAGCTTTTATAATCAGAATGAAGGACAACATTAACAGAACACTCAGGTAACCAGGGGAGATAGATAGACAAAATATATAAAACAAATGTTTCTTTAAATATGGCTTAAAAAAAAATGTCATTAACTAAAAATAAAAACTTTTTTTTCCAATTTCAAACTTTTTAAAACCAAAAACGATTAAAATGAATCTCCTGAACTGTCAGTTCAGATAATTTCATGATCAAACTCCAGTTTGTCTGTTGAATCTGCTGCAGCCCTCTTAAAGTAACACTACTCATTTACCCAGAATGCAGTGGGGTAAACGAGTCATGGTATTACTGACTAGAGCTTCAGAGGAGAAACTGCTTGTTTCACAAACTCACCGTGTCGGGCTGCTGCAGGAGAGAGACCAGCGTCTGAACGAAGGGCCCAACACATCAGCAAGCGTCCCACCTACACATACACACACATAAACGAAGGTGAATGTGAGGTAACAGAGGACAGGAAGTGAAACCTTTCTACAGCATGCAGCTCAGAGCTTCACAGGGAAGGAATCCTTCACCATCACACACAGATTTAAAGAAGAGCAGCACACACGCCTACAACAGCCTGGAAACCTCGATTAGAGCAGGAATGAAAGGAGGAGTAAAGACTCGGTCGGTGGGGAATCAAACACGGCGGAGGGTGACCTGCAGAACGTCCACCGCTCCACGCAGCTCTGAACGTCTCTCTGATCAGAGGCCAGAGGACTGTGGCGGCAGTGTGAGCCAGCAGAGACAGAGTCCGGGCTGAGGAGGAGGAGGTAGAGTCAACACACTGAACGTTGTTAGTCCATCTGGTGGCCCTCGGGAATCGAACAAGCAACTTCTGCCTCGTTACCTCATGAAAATACAGTCACTCACGCAAGTCATTCACTGGTAAAATACTGTCAGCTTCGTTTTCAGCCACTATAATACACAACCTCTGCTTCTCTACACTGCTGCCGTCATTCCAGCCACCACCAGCAGGGGGCAATCAATCTGACATTCTAGTGAAAGCAGATGTGTTCAGGCTGTAACAGAAGAGACTGAACCTGTTAACTCTGCAGAGCTCCACAGGAGGCTTAGCACTGAGGAGGAGAAGGAGGAAGAGGCCTTTGACCCCGAACGCTGCACCTCCTGACAGTCGTCACCTGTTGGTGTTCACACGCAGCACAACAATCAGAGTAGGAAACGTTCACTTGATGTAAAGTCATGAAGCAGCTCGTGTTAACAGTGTGTGTGTAGTAGTGAGAGTGTCCAGGGATCAGTGCAGACTAAAGAGTACTGGAAGGGTTGGGAAGCTAAAGCTAGCATTGCGGCTATCCCCTTCAACTGCCTGTTTGTTAAGCAAAAATCGTGGAAAATGTCGATTTCCGAGATGAGGCGCTGCAGCAGGAATTACAAACAGAGCCTCACTCTAATAAATTCTTTGGAACATTTTAGAGTTTTTCTTTTCGTGGCTGTAAGATCTGTTTAATATCAGCTTTTATCAAAGTGAAACGCTGGTTCTGCACATTTACACATGAACACAAACACTATACAAGAGACACTTACATAGAGATCCGGTGGGCTTTGTTTTGACCGGGGCCTCCTTCAGGCTCATGACTCCAGGGGGAGCGGGTCAAGCTGCAGGAAGAAGAGTGAGCAAAGAGTGAGAGAGAGGAGCGAGCAGGAGGCGCAGAGATTTGCATTTCACCGTGGCAACAGCCAAAGCGAGAGGGAGCAGCTCAGCTGACACCTGAAACCTCCATCCTACCTGCCTGCCTGTCCTCCTGCGTGACCTTTGACCCCACAAACGCCTGCCAGGTTTGCAGCAGCAGCTCGTAGCAGCGAGCTGTGGCTCCGCCCACAACCTGCACAACATCTGGGAGAGGAGGAAAGGGAGGAGCAGATCATAATAGTTTTTCAATCAACATTTTGGAGGTGCAAATGCAATTATTGAACTCAAACTTAAAACTAAACTGACCAAAGGAGAAAACTTTACATTTTGCCATTTCTCATAAGGAAAATAAAGTAAAAAAGGTACAGTATCAGTATGTTACAAATAAATGTAAAAAAAACACAGAAATACAAAAATATTTTAAAATGTGTTAATAAAAAAACAATATCTACAACAAAAATACTGAAAATTATTTGATTAAATTAAGAAAAAATTACATTAAAATAATTTCAACATCCATTAAGTTTTTCTCACCATCTTGTATTTCTTTAGTTATACATTTATATACACTCAAAATAAAAAATATATAATGTGAAAATAAAAATATAATGTAAAAAGAAGAAAAATGTGTCTCACTCTCTCTCCTCCTCTTCCTCCTCCCTCCTCCTCCTCCTCCTCTGTACACTGTTGACGTCTCCGACTCTTTGGGGTCCGTCTGCACTGTGGAGGAGACGCAGGAGGAGACGCAGGAGGAGGACGGCACTTCACAGTTTGTACAGTAAAGTCTGCTGACCGGAGATTTGACTGCAGCACTGCTCTCCTCCACCAGGGCGGCGCTCTCTGCAACACAAACTAACAGAATGAGGAGAACAGCTGTGGGTGATCTACGTCAGAATGTAAATAAAATGTGATGAGAGGAGGAGGAGATAAGAGGAGGACCCTGACCTTTAATGTCGGACTCGTGGTCCAGACCTGCAGAGGAAAACAAATGTTAAAACCTGAACTCTAAGAAGAGTTGAAAAGGGAGCACGTGCGGAGTCATACCCCAGAGTGTGTCGACCAGAGTGGACTCCTGTATGGTGGACTCCTCCAGTAGGGAGGAGATGAGGGAGGCGTCTGAGGCAACACTGTGGAGGCTGTTGTTGAGGAGCGACGGGCCGGCCGACTTCAGGGGGGTCCGAGGGAGGAGCAGCGACTCGGAGCAGGAAGCGGAGAGCTGCGGGGAGCCCCGAGACCTCAAGAACCTGGACGAGGTGTGAAGAAAGAGGAGGTGAGGAGCTGCAGGAGGAGGAGGAGGAGCGTGGTGGGGAGAGAATCAGGAGGTGATGGACCTGCTGCTCCTCCAGCTGGCTGCTCCTGCGCTGAAGGAGGCGGTGCTGTGCGGCAGGCTGCGGTCCAGGAGGCTGTCCTCCAGCCGCAGGCTCCGTCTGGACATGACTCCCGTCTGCGTCTCCTCCTTCTCCTCCTCTTCCCAGTCCCACAGAAGAGAGGAGTAACTGGAGCTACCAGATTTAATTCAGAAATACAGGACACAGTGAGTCGGTGTCCACTTTTACCAATTCCAACATATTAAACTTCTCATGACCCCATGTGACCTCAGGTGACCCCGGGTGACCTCGGGCAAACAGACAAGAATTACTGACAAGACATTACAGTAATTAATCCTATGAGGATACACACAGATCAGTCCAGCCCCAACTCTGCAGGTCCTCATCTTCGTCACTCATAACAGAGGACAGACACCACACACACTTTCATCATTCACACACAAACACACACATGCTCAGAAACCGTCAGTGAACTGCAGCTTCAGTTCAAGTTTGCCTGTAACCTGCTCAGACTTCCTGATTAAAGCTGGTCAGTCTGAGGCTTCGCCAGCACACAAACACACACACACACTTTTATCATCTCACACACGGACCTTGGACCTCAACCGAGCATTTGCAATAGCTAGCTGAGACTCACCTGCAGATCACCTGAGGGTCTCTATCTCCTCCTCTTTCTCCTCCTCCTCCTCTGGTGCATTCACTCTGAACAGCGGCTAAGCCTCTGGATTACCCAGCAGCCCTCACTGGCAGCCAATTATAGGCTGTATGGATCAGGGTTCACCTGTAGGGGGCACCACCTTCTGAGAAGAAAATCCAGGCTGAAGATGAGCTGCTGAAGTTTGATGAGAACATGAGAAGGATGAAGAAATGAGATTTGAGTCACTTTAAACATTCATGGCTGTTGCTCCCAGAACTTGAATAACTACAGTTCCCATCAGTTTTCACACAACCTCCAGGGTTTCATATACAATGATGAGAAACACAAAATATCCAGTGAGCAGCAGCTCGAAGTCAGTCCAGAGAATGCACAGGCTGGTTGGAAATGATAGAAAGACAACAGGAACTCCAATATCCATCGGTTATAACCAAGGTGTGCAGAAGAACATCTATGAGCTTTTCCAGCAGGAAGAAATTTGAATTTGATGATCTACAGCAGAACCACCTCGGGTTCAGGAACCTGAGGCTACAGTTCACACACGACCAATAAAAATGGACAATAGACCTTGAAAGGTTGACGAGTCCCTTCCTGCTGCCACATTTAGAATGTGGTGTAAACAACATGAAAAGGTGGATCAGTCCTGCTTTGTGTCAATGGTTCAGCTGATGTGGAGATTTTCTTTTTCTTGGTATCAACCGAGCAGGTTTAAACTCCACTACTCGACAATGTCCGTCTCTTCAACAACACACCAGTTCACAAAGATTGAACCATCTCAAAATCGCTTTCCAACTTGAGAACGACTTGGCAGCCGCAGATCTCAGTCCTGCAGAGCTTCTGTGATGTAGTGAAGAGCAGATTCACATCATGGAAGTTTCAATCTGCAGCAGCTGCCTGATGTCAAACTGAACCAAAACCTCTGAGGAACGTATCAGATCCTTATTAAATCTAAAACATCAAGAAGGAAGGAGGACAACCAACCTGCTGCTCGAAGATTATACCTAATCACACTCGCATATACATGGATCTATCAGGTGCGCTTTGAAATAATTGTAGATTGATAATATTCTCGGGATTAAATATTTCAAGTTTTTAAAAACTTGTTTGATTTAGTAAAGACAACAGAAATAAACATACATGTTGTAGACACGTATTAAAAATATGATTTACTATTATGTAAAAGTTGCAGCTCTATCTTAATTTCCTTGTGGTGCTGTGTAAATAGCTGTGCCTCGACAAAGGGAGGATTAAGGAGCTAGAAAGATAAAGTAAACACTGTCACTTACCAACAAAGGAATTATAGTTCATCCAGTTGTTGAAGCCAAACGAGCTGCTTCAGTGCTTAATTAATTAATCTCAACCATCTGTTTACAGGTGTTTACCATGCGTCTTCACCATTGGGTTCTCAGCCAATCAGACAATAATTCAGATGAGTGACGTTGAAAAGAACCAGTGTGATCACGCAAGGGGCGGAGTCGTGGGGGTAAAAAAAAAAAGCAGTCGAGTCGCGGCTAACGTTAGCATTAGCTGTCAACTCCACTTTGTATTAATTAAAACGATTGAAAAGCTGCCAAGGAGCGGAAACTTTACATGCTCAGTTTGTATTAGCAATCAAAACAATCCGTTAAAAAAGTACAAACCTTCAGGGAAGCCCCGGTAAATAATAGCTCCGAGCGGCGGACAGAAAAACTCCAACAGGCCGCAGGCGGGTGGTTAAAAGCGGCGAGCTGAATCAGGAGCCGGTTTAAAGTTGTTCAATAAAATTATAACTTTAAAACTGTCCCAAGATCTATTACAAGAATATTTTTCCTAAGTTTTAGCTACAAAGTGACGGTCTTCTTTTGCGCCGTCTGTCTTATTCTTCTTGTGTTGATTAAAAGATTGTCGCGTTTTTATAGCAGCGTCACCAGGCGGTCAAACTCCTAAACTGCATGCAGGGATGCTAATTCACAAATTCACTTCAGTGAAAACCTTTGCGTTCTACATTTAAACCTTGTAAAATTCAAAATACCTCGACTGTTCAAGATAAACATACCAGTTTATAAACTCAAAACATTTCTGAATTACATTGGTGAAAGCTGCCAGAAGCCACTACAGCGGGGCTGCAGTCATTACAGCTGTATTTTTTAAATTTAGTTTTAAAATACTTTTAAATATATAAAATATATTAAGCTTCTATAAGTATAAAAGGCATTTAACATGTTATATGGTAAATACACATAAAAAAGTACTACATACTATAAGGAGACAGTAATTAAAGAGTAGAGAAAGAAAACCTGTAAAAACAGAGGAAACTTAAATAGTAAAAAGATGTACAAAAATACAAAATGCAAAATTTGAAGGACCCTCTTTACAGACTGAGTTACCACTAGCTGCACTGAAATATGAGTGAACTTAGACTTGTAGAAGTTGTGAGATTTTCAGGAAAATTAGATGAAACTCATTTGTTCTAACAGTTGAGAGGAAAAAAAACCAACAATCAGTGACTTTTATTTTGTTTTATTATTCAAACAACAAACATCAATTAATCCAGAAAGTGTGTGTGTGCATGTGTGTGTGTTAGAAGTAGCTCTGCAGTGGCTCTCCTAGGATGTTCTCCATCTCCTGCACCACTTTCTGGACCTGCTGCTCCACCTCCTCACACTCATCTGCAAAACAAACGCACCCCAGTCAGACCGGAACACTTTCAGCGTGTGTTCACGTCTCAACATCAGTGCTTCTCCAAGTGTTGGGGCAAAACACTCAAACTATAGAGTTTTAACATGAATCAGAGGAGACGAGATGAAGAGTCCTCACCCTCCATGAGCTCGGCCAGGAACGGGATGGTTTCTGGAAGCAGCACCACGTAGTTCTCCTTCAGTTTGGACGCCACCTCCATCAGCATCAGCAGCGACGAGAAACGCACCTGTGAAGGAAGAGTTGAATCAAATTTAGAAATATTGGATCGAGGAATCACCAGTTATTTGTCGGCCATGAACTCTGCGTGTCGACGCGGTGGTGCGTTCAGGGTCGCTCACCTTGGAGTCGGGGTGTCTTGTCTTCAGCAGGATCTGATAATTTAAGGTTTTCCACTGGGAGTCGTCAGCGAGTGCCACTGAGAACTGCCCCATGCAGGGCAACAAGTGCTGCGTCACCCTCTGCTTGTACTCCTCCTCCCCTCCTACCATGTTCTCCAACTATACACACACACACACACACACACAGACACACAAAATGTTAATAAAATCCAAACACTTTTCTCTCTATCTCATTCTCAAGTCTTATTTCTTTAGGACTGACCTGCTGAACCAGCGGGTCGAGGAGGGCGTGGCCTCGCTCGGCGCTCAGGAAGCGCTGTGTGTCGTACAAGAAGAGTTTGTGCAGACAGTCGAGGACGTAACGCAGCAGTAGGCAGGTTTTCTGCTCGCCGCCATCCGACACGAACAGACGATCTTCTGCTGGACCAACATGGGAGAGGATGAATATTTACAAAAAGTTACTAGGCAAGAAATGAAGTCATTGTCATCAACGGGTGATCTAAATACAAATCACAATTTAAAATACCTTTAAAAAAGTAAGGGTAAGAATCGCAAACAATTTAACTAAAGCGTTTAAATATTCTTGTACTAATAAAACATAAAAGAGAATTAGAATAAAGTAAAAGTGGAATGAATGTACGAACGAATGTCACCTGTGTGGGCAGAGTCAGAGCGTCGCAGCAAGTCTGAGAACGGTTTGATGAGGTTTCCTGCGAACAGCACGAAGAGTCCTTTCAGACGCTCGGCGACTCGATCGCAGAGACGGAAGAACGTCAGCAGACGCTCATTCCTGCTTGATTTACTCCAGTCGCACAGCTAGAAACAAACAAACAGCTGCAATTACTTCTCCCAAACACTCGCAGTGAAATCAGAACGCTGCTAGCTCATTGCCGTGGTGATGTTACCTTGAAGAAAAGTGGCCTGAATGTGACCTCAGACAGTTTCATCACCATGGCGACCAGACAGTCGATCACACTGCCTTCGACCTGCGAGGTTTTTTCCAAATCTCCCTGCACAGAAAAGATGAAAACATCTGAAAGCTGTTTGTGTGTGTTTGTTTGTTTGTCTATTTGTTTGTAAACAATCCTCAGACCTGGCAGTGTTGGGCTCTGAAGTCCAACGCCGTGAGGAAGAAGTCGGTGAGCTCTGACTGGTGGAAGCTGAGCTGCTCTTTCTCCATGTTGCTGATGTGCTCCTTCAGGATGCTCATGAGCGCCCCCAGCTGGCCCTGTGGGTACACAAACCCGTTCATGGCTGTGTTGCCTGAGGTGCAGGTATCTGGGTAACCATGGTAACTGAGGGTGCAGGCTCACCTTCTTGTCCAGCACCATTCTAGTGTAGCAGCGGCTCAGGGTGGGCAGGAGGACGCGGGGGGGCAGCTTGATGGCCAGCGTGCTCCTGAGGGAGGCGAGGCGGAGGGAGAGCTGGGAGGAGGAGGAGGACGACGAGGAGGAGGTCTCCAACATCCGAGTGAGCCGACACACCTGCAGGACCACGAGGCGGAATCAAGAAGCTGAACTCATCAGGATGAACAAAACACACCAGCTTTCATTATTATAATTTTTAAGAAATATCATGATGATATTTAGATTTCATCAATACCAGAGACCTCAAACAGACATACCAGAGTAACCTCCAGTACCAGAGTCACTCCACAGCGCTGAGGCAGAACAGCTGGCGTTGACCACCAGAGGGAGTGAATATGCTCCAATACAACAAACTACATCCACTTAAATACAGAAAAGTGATCATAAACTACAAATGCCGTGTAGGTCGACTGGAAAATCCAGTACCGGTGGCAGTGAACATGATCCAATACCAAAGGTGAAGAGCTATGCAAGAGATACAAATATAGTCCAGTAGCATTGGTGAAACATAGAATATAAAATCACAGGTGTGTTACCTGTGTGGTGGTGTCCTGCAGGTAGGGGCTGATGAAGTGTGGTAGTGTCTCGGTGACGCGCTGCAGGGCGGTGACGGCGCTCAGCAGGTAGATCTCATTGGACAGTAGCTCCTTTCTCTCAGTGAGCGTGTGCAGCACCGCCGGCATCAACCTGCGATACACGCGGAGTCGTTCAGGCTTGAAGAAGCTCGCCGGCGAACCGCTTACCTTCAACAGGTCGAACCTAGTCTGCTCACCTGGGCAGCTGCGGGATGGCGAGCGTCTTCAGCGTGCTCACCACCTCGGCGACGCACAGCAGGGCGCTGCCTGTCACGTTCTTCTCCTCCTCATCTGCCATCACCACCTCCACGCAACGCAGCAGCACCGGCACAAACGCCTCCTTGTGGTCGCCGCCGAAACTGCGGCAAAGCAGCTTGAGGCTGTAGAGCGCCGTCTGCCTGTTGATAGCCTGCTCTGCCTCCTCCGAACTAACTTCAGTGTGACTTTTACCCACGATGCACAGCAGGTCGTCAGTCAGCTGAAGGAGCGCAGTGACCTGCGACAGGAAGTGCAAGGAAGTTTATCGTACGTATGAAATGACGTTAACACCCAGAGCAGCGTTTGGAGAAGTGTGTGTCGGTACCTGGGCTTGTTCCCACTGCGTCCTCTGGTGCAGCTTGTTGTTCAGCAGCTCCATGGCCTTCCTCCTCACGGACGGCAGCTCGTTACCCATCAGCCCCCTCATCACCGCCAGGAAGGAGTCTGCTGGCAGGAGGGCGTTCACCTGCAGGGGGAGGAGTGAGCGAGCAGGACGGTGATGCACGCTGGACTGTTAAGGACCCTCTTCAAGCTGTGCTCTTGTTCCATTATAATAGCAACACACACACACACACCTTGTCGAGCACGTCATAGCATTTGTTGAGCAGAACTCTCCAGAACTTGGCAGTCGGTTTGTCCGCGTTTGTCTCCACACAGCGAGCGACACTTTGGATGTACTTCAGCACCTCCTCCAGGAGCCTGAAAGCAACACGAGGCGTTCAATAACCCAAGAACTGTGCATACACGCACATACACACAGACACAGAGCATCACCCACTTCTGCTGCAGCGGCTGCAAAGATGCATCGTCGTCTTCGCCGCCATCCGCTACCTGAAGCAAAGAGAGGAGCAGGTAAAGAACAGGCGTACGAGGAGGTGCAGGGATTCGCTCTGTGCCGTCTTTACCTTTGCGATGAAGCTGGAGGAGGCGAGCAGCTCGGCCATGAAGGAGACGCAGAGGAACTTGAAGTGTCGCAGCTCTTTGCTGCTGTGAGTCTCCACATTGAAGATCAGCTCCTCCACCGCCACCTCCTCCTGCTGCTGCTCCTCGTTCTTCTTCCTGGCTCCTCGCCGGCCCACCGGGCGCTTCACTGGAGCTGCAGAGGAATGGAGACAAGTGGAGATATCAGAGTGCGTTCACGAGCACCTCGAACCGTTGGTGTGTGTTTGTGTGTCTCTCATTGTTAGTATTTCAACTTAGCAGGCCGTTGCCAGACTGATTCACCTGCTCCCTTTGCTCCCGGCGACCTCAAAGATGAATATTATAACAATTGTGTTGGTTTCAAAGCATGTCAGTAACAACAAACCTAGCTAGCATGAAGCACGGTGAGAGTTACGTGATGCACCTGAACACATCACTCAGGGCTGTCAGCTCCTGCAGTTAAATCTATTTAAACCAGAACATCGCAGCCGGGACACAAACTTTCTCTTTTATTACTGAACCACTCCAGCGAAATGTATTTCTGAAAACATTTGAAGTGAGAAATAAGCTGTGCGGTTTAAAAGTTAAAAGGTGTTTCACAGAAGTGTGGCTGTTGTGAGGGGACGTGGCCTGCGAGTTCACACAGCTTCTTCTCGGAGTCTGACAGTCTAGTCTGACTGCTGACTCCTGGTAAATGGATTTTACGAATTTAGCGTTTTCCCAATGATTGTATGATAAGTTCTGACAAAGACAAAAAATGTTCCGCTGCTGGCTGGTGTCAGCAACCAAATTTTCTTCGTATTCTTTCGGGAGTATGCAGAGGCCTTTAGCCTGAGCCTTTATTTGCTTAGATATCCTGTTTTTAATTATCCATAAACCCTAGACATAAACCCCCCTTATGATCTCTATTGAAGGACCAGATGCCAAAGATGTTCCACTTTGACGCAGCCTGACAGCTGGAATGTAATGAACAATACAGACATTGATGTTACAACTGTCTCGCTCTCCAGTTTATTAATTTAATACAAGTTTTCCATTGTTCTTTGTGAATAAAATGTGATCTATGATTGTGTATTATTTCTGAACTAATATGTCATGGTCTTGCTAAATGTCATCAAGTCTGTGCAGCAAGTTCAATAACTGTAACTGATTATAGTCCTCCAGGTAGCCAAACAATAGCCTAGAACCTCAGAGCCCTGTGTGTGTGTCTCACCATCGTCTTTGTCGTCAGGAAGTTGCAGCAGGAAGTTCATTGTGTGGATGAGGGAGGTCAGCTGATCACCAACCCGGAAGTGAACACTCAGAGAGATCCAGAACTCCACATCTGTCTGCAGGGCCGCATCCTGCAACACGGACACACACAAACTGAGAATCGAGCAGCTTTGGTCCACCAAACAAACTCCTCATCTATAAATTGTGCAAAAAAATACACCTTGAACACAGGCACACACCTTGTCGGAGGTGGAGGTGGAGCCTGCACACTGCGCGGCGTGCTGCTTGAATAGGAGGAGCATCAGGATCCACAAGAAGTGGGAGGGGCCCAGCGTGGTCACCAGCTGTGACAGGACCGGCAGGCGGCGGTGGGCGGGCACGTGAGGCAGAGCGTCCACGAACACGTGCATGATCCTCGTCACCACAGCAACCAGGTGAGTCTGCGAACTGCCGTCGGAGCTCTGGTGAGCCTGAAGGATGAGGAGGAGTGTTGAGGAGGAGTTGGTGTGTGTGTGTGTGTGTGTGTGTGTTCATGCGCGCATGCGTGTGTGCGCCCCCACCTGGATGAGTGCGGGTATGACGGTGAGCAGTGTGTTCTCGATGACCCTGAAGCTGTAGGCGTCGTCCAGACGCAGCACGTTGGCTCCCATAAAGGTGAAGATGGGCATGATGTTGTGGAGAACCTTCTCCTGCAGGAGGATGACACACAGAAGCAAATGTCAGGTGGAGGAGCTTCACCTCCTCTCTATGACATAATCATAGTCAAAGACAAAAAGGAGGGGGCGCAGGCTCTCACAGGGAAGATGGCAGCGACGGCGCCCAGCAGCAGCAGGGCGTGATGATGCGTCTGCGGCACATCGGAGGCTCGCACACACTGAACCACCAACTCCACGCTGAACTGCTCCTCCTCCAGGAGCTCTGAGGGAGGAGCACAGAGGCAAGTTAGACCCCTTTCACACGACAACCTCTCAAATAAAAATACATCGTTTTGACCCACCTGCAGCCTTGGCTCCGCCCTCTGCCGTCAGTCTCTGACAGATGTTGAGTAGGCAGCTGAGCAGTAGCTGTTTGGTGTACTCCATGTTGATGTGATCTTCGGGGCACGGCTCCAGACTTCTGCACAACAAACAAACAAATAAGTAAACGCCAGCCGTGCTAGAGCGCTGTGATTGGCTGTTATCAGCGTTACCTGGCCACCAGCGAGAACAGGGCGGGCACCAGCGTCTGAGGTCTCTTCAGTTTCTTCTTGAACTGCAGCAGCTCCAGGATCAGAGTGACCCTCTGCCAAGAGACGGTGCCATCTGGACCCGAGCCGTCGCTCTCCTGAGGCTTCCTGAGGGGAGGAGGAGCAGGTGAGGGCCGTGTTCCCACTGTGAGGGGGGAGGAGTCAGACCCCGATGGGCTGTAAATACCTCTGAGCCATCCTGCTCCTGCGGGTCTGCTGCACCGTCGCGCTGACTTTAGGTTTCTCTGGAGGCGCCAGCTCGTTGGCCACCAGCTGACCGTCAATGGAGATCTGACGACGACACACACCGAGTCACAACCAAAGCAAGCCTGTGGATCCACTTTGTAATTTTTCCAAATCTAATTTATACAAAGTCCAACTTCAGGTTGAACCGGTTCTAACGGTCTCATTCTGTTGGTTCTGACCCGTTTGAAGACGCTGCTGATGGTGTTGGCCACCAGAGGACTCCTGCTCTCCACCAGCAGGTCGAACATGACCGACAGCAGCTTCTGTTGCACCTTCCCGTCTGCCAGGGCCGAGAAAAACGGTTTGGTGACCTGGAGACAGGAGACATGTCAGAGACCAGCTGACATCTGTGCGTCAGCCCCCCCGAGTGTCATGAGTACCGACCTGCTCCAGAGCGACGGACTGACCGCTGTGGACATCGGGGTGATGCCGAGTCGACGTCTTCAGCACTCTGACGAACAGATCCAGACATTTCTGGTCCTGGACCAGAAGGGGCGCCGACTCCTCGTTGAACTTTTCCAGGACGAGCTGCAAGAGCTCAGCCTCACCCCGCAGTGGCGCCGGGGTGTCGGGACCGCTCTGCTCCAGCAGCCGGTCTAGGACAGGAAGCAGGGCGGCGAGGACAGACTGAGAGGAGGAGGAGGAGGAGGAGTGAGCAACCGGACCGCACACAGAGCGACTTGTCACCAAACGGCTGTCCTTACCTGCCCGTTGACCCGCCTAAGCACGGTGAGCAGGGCGGCGGCGCTATACGACGGACAGCAGGACGCCTGAACACACCGCAGCAGCTGCTCCATCGCTGCCTGCAGCTTCTTCTTTTTCCCAGACGCACACTCCTCATGCAGCACGCCCAGAGCCTGAGGGTCACACACACACACACTGAGTTATCATGGAGACCAGCGGCACCGTGGGGGTCCCCTCTGCCTACACATGTCTACCGACTCACCGTGCTCACATATGACGGGTCGGCCTCAATTTCCTCTGAAGTCTTCAGGAGCCGCTCTGTGATTGGCTGGAAGGGAGAGCTGCTGGCTGCTGATAGGCTCTTCAGGGTACTAAGCCCCGCCCTCCGAACCTCATGGACCGGAGAGCTGAGACAACACAACAAGGACGGGACCACTGCAACACACACACCCACAGAATACATTAACTTCTTTTCAGTAGAAGAAACTTTTTTATCATCTTGATTTTTTGTTTTCTTACCTGGCGACTCGGCGCCGGCCAGCTCGTCCAGCGTTGTGTCCGATTGGACGCTCAACAGTGCCCGGGCAACGTACAGCGCCTGGGTCTGCAAGATCACGCCCACCGTCACATCCAGCTGGTCTCCGTGGTTACCACTGTATCCCCACAGAAGACACAGGAACCTGAAGAGATGCACCGGTTCGCTGAGGTGGACCTGCAATAAACGAATAACGCTCATGTTTAAGGTCTTTCACTTGTGCAAGCGACAACTGTTTATTTCCACAACAAAGAGATCTTCTATGAAGACACCATGCAGATCAGTTCCTGTTTCTTTACACAACTTTTTGTGTGTGTATGCGTGTGTGTGTCTGACCTTGATGAGCAGCTTCAGCAGCTCCCTGAAGACACCAGCTGTCGCTCCGTCTGCACAGAGGCTAATGAGGAGGCTGAAGAGGTGACTGACCAGACCGAGGTAACAGCAGGTGTTGCTGTCAAGACTCTCGGGGTTCCACCACACCTCACCTATGAGCACAAGCGCACACACAAGAATTTTTACCAAATTAGCTCAATAACATCTCATTTTAAAGTTCGTTTCACTTTTTTTAGTGAGAATAAATTCATTAAAACAGAAAATCTGAGGAGCCACTGTAACTGAGAAGCGACTACTTGTACTGAATCAAACTGTAAAAATGACTCTTTTAATGAGCCGAACCAAAAAAATCGACTCTCCTGAAACAGATATAAATCACTGCAGAGTACTATGGAGTTGAAAGCATGAAGAGAAATCTTCAGTATTGCCTCACTGAATGAAAAATTAACAGATGGAGCAGGACAGAAAATCACACTTCTTTTAAAAGTTTGTGGAGTCATATTAAGAAGCGACGAGTCAAGCAAAACGGGACACGCTATCTGCGTGTGCTCCCCGGTGTTAGGCGGCCATCTTTGGTTTACCTTTGAAGGAGGCGTCGTGACACTTGAGGGAGGAGATGAAGTCGCCGAGCAGACACGTCAGGACGAGGAGATACTCTCTGTCTGAGTGCTCACTCAGCTGCTCACATCTGCGCAGGTAGAGCGTCAGGGCCTCGGAGAAGGAGGCGGCGTCTACAACCTCCTGTTCAGACACACAGAGAACCAGCTGACGACGACATTGGCACGCTCTGATAATGTGTGTGTGTGGACAGAAAACTCACCCGAGCTTCTCCTCTGTCTCGGTCAGCCTTGCTGAGCTCCTGCAGGAGGCGCTCCAGCACAGCGATGACCCTTTGAGCGGTGAGCAGATGCTGCGTCTCGCTCAGCGTGCTCATCCCAAGCAGCAGGATGCGGCTCAGCAGCACGAATGACGCCCGCGACCGGAGGCCGGCGCCACTCTGCTGCTCCACCAGCAGGGTGAGTCTGTCCAGCTGAACGGGAAGAAGATGCACGTCAGCAACATGATTTCCTACGGACACTGAACTCATCAGCATCCTTTCTGTCTTTGAACACATCAACCGTCATTTCCTTCCATTTTTAAACTCACTGGGGGCGAGGAGATTTGTCAGGTCGCGTTTACAACGTTTCAAATAAATATGTATCATTTATACGTTTTTCTTTCCAAAAAGTTTCATATTTAGATTTCAACATGCTCAAAACAATTCAAATGATAAATTCACTAACGTGAGTGAAAATCTCAGATGAACATTTTTCAAGCAGTTCAGATAGTCCAGATAATATACAATTAGTTAAAGATGATTCATCATGAAACTCACAGTGTCTCGCTTGCAGAAGTGCTCCAGGTCGCTGAGGTTCCTGGTTACCGTGGAGACGAGACGTTCGTTGGCCAAACGTACGAAGTCGGGCTCGGCGCTCTTCAGAATCACCTCGTCAAACTCTGTGGAAACACGACACATTCACACCCTGAGCCACACGGCTTTCAATGTGACAGATGGGCAGAGGTCAGCAGGTCACCTTTGGCCCAGTTCAGGGTGAGCGGGTGTCGGGCGATGAACGGCGAGTGAGCGACACAGCGGGCGACATCAGCCCGGCTGGAGGTAACCACCAGGAAGGGCAGCAGCCTCCAGCTTGTCTTCTGCTCCAGCTCGCCACCGCCGTCCTTTCCCAGCCGGGGGTCGGACAGTAAACGCACCGCCTCCTTGAGCACAGGCAGCCTGCGGGGGGCGACATAGAGCTCAGTGACAAGAGGTAGCTGAAGGCTTCGTGCAACGACAGCGTGGAATTCACTGACCAGCGTTCCGACAACAACGAGTCTGCTTTGTGCACGAGGGTCAGCAAACACGTCACGGTGTGTTCATGATCCAAAACATCCAACAGAGCCTGAAAAAAAAAAACATGACAAACATAAAGGTTAACACAAATACATTGGACATCTGTGTGACTGCGACCACTTCACCTCGAAACACACACTGACCTCCAGCACTTTGAGGGCGGCAGCAACGACCTCCGGCATGTCGTCGCTCAAACGCTCCGTCACGGCGTCTTTCAGAAAGGTTTCATCCAAACTTTGCTGCTCGGAACAAACAAAACAAGAAGAAAATTGTTATTTACACTCATTTATAAATTATTCTTTCAAGATAAGTGAAGAAACCGGAAGTGAAACCTGTGGGGAGGTGACGATGTTCATCAGATGCTCCACGGCGGAGACACGAACCGACGGCTGCGGGTGTTTCAGGCTGAGCAGCAGCGACGTGTCAGAATCGCCTAAAATCTAGAGCACGACACACAGATCACGTCACACCTGTACGAAAGTACTCCGTGTACTTTTACTCTGAGAAGTATTCTACCTGGTACTTCCCGCTGCTCACAGACAGAGACAGGAAGCGGTGGAAGAGACGCTTCTGCTGCGCGCTGCTGATGTCGCTCACGTGACCGGCGAGGACGTCGTCCAGAGCGCCGCCGCACCTGCAGGAGTCGCACGTCAGCAGCGGTCACCTGAAAACCAGGTGAGAGGGGGGCAGGGTTTACATACCTGGACTCTACGAGGTGGACTAGAGGCAGAAGGCGTTGGTCCAACGCAGACAAGTCTTCATCCGAACGTTCAGTCTGACTCAGATACTCGTCCAGCATCAACCTGCAGGAGAAACACAGACCAGGCGTGTCAAACATGAGGTCGTGGTCCAAAACCAGCCCATAAGAGGCTCCCATTGGCAAAACACCAACAAATTGTAAAAACGATAAAACAAAGCATTGATTTTCAAACAAATTTCTTAAGAGTAGTGGACAGAACACAACTGAGACCCAAAAGAAAAAGGAAACTAGCATCTGCCTCAATGCTGTGCTATCAGGGTGAGTTTGTAAAAACATCCAACAGCTATAGAAATTTTTTGGACATTTCACTGTATATTGTGCCAGAAGGTTTCATTAAAGTTGGTTTTATGTTGAAATTGTCATAACGTTTTGTATTAACTGCTTGAATGTTTATGACTTCACTTTGCTTCCATCTCCTAGTTCTGAAGTCTGACGTAAAAGTGTAGAGATGTGGCTCAGAACAGACAAAAACGCCATCTAAACTACTTATTTAAAGACTTTTAAAATGTGACATTAGTTGGCCCAGCTGGAGACAAGAAGGAGTCCCTAAAGTTTGAACTGGGATGCTCACCGGGCCACGGTCCAGTCCAGGTCTTTGGTCAGAGGGACGGTCTTCAGGAGGGACTCCAACACACAGAGCTCGTCTTTCTCCGACTCACCTGCGATCGAAAGCAGGAGGTAAAATGTGATTCTGAACACATCAGAAGTTCTTGATCTGGAAGTTCTGGATCTCACCTGAGTCCTCCTGGAACACGCTGTGGATCAGGTACGGCAGTAGGTATCGCAGCAGAGGACTGACGTCGTGAAGAGCCGCCATCGCCTGCAGCGTGGAGACCAGCGCTGGCATCGAGCTCAGACGGCCGAAAGCTCTGAAACAGAAACGGACAATGAGATGACGTCCCGCCTGCAGAGGTCCGTCCACCTCCACGGTCCGATCCTACCTGGATCCAGCAGCGCCCTCCTTCTGGTTCTGCAGCAACACTATCAAGCAGCCCAAACCCTCCTTGGCCAGAACGGGTTCTTTGATCAGAGACTTGCTGACGTGCATGGCCAGACTGTCCACCAGACTCGCCTCCATCACCACTTTCACTGCCAGCTGGCACACAATCATGTAGGTGGCGGCTTTGTAGTCCGACAGGGAGGACTTCAGGCCCTGAAGGGAGAATGTTTGACACCATGTTTGACCAACAGCTTCCATATCAGTAGGAAAGAACGATTCAGGCTCAAGAGAAGCTAAAGGAATCAAGTCAGGGCAAAAGTGTTGATCTCCTAAAATTCTGCATCTTCATTGGTTTAGGGCTAGAATGACATCCAGGCTCCTTTTTTGTCCCAAGAGACAGACGTGATTCTCCAAAAGGAGAATACATCTTTTAAATCTTACCTTCTGGACGTACGGCAACAGTTTGGCGATGATGGTGTTAGACACTTTGCCCACGGCGTCCAGAGCGGTGACGATGGTGGAGGCGTAGAAGGAGAAGATGACTCGGAGCTGGGAGTAGCTTTCAGAGTGTCCAGAGTATGCCTGAGAAAAAAAGAAGCAGCAGGAGAAGAAAGGGGTCAAGAGTTTGCTCGCCTCCTGAAATTTGTTGAGGAGTCCCTCAGGGATTAGCCGCAGGCCCCCTGCTGTGCGGTGGATGGCCATTACCTGGATGGATCTGGTCACCAGGGTGCAGATGAAGTCCATGAAGCTCAGGTCTGAGTAGCAGTGTGTGATCAGAGTTCCTCTGGAGAGTGGCACGCCGGGTTTCTGAGAAACAAAACCAAAATCAGAAAGATCAGTCAGTCGTCATGAATCCAAAACATGTTGAACCCGGTGAGAACGTGGCGTCGGACACCAACCTGCAGGCAGTGCAGCCAGTTCCAGCGGCTGGTGGGGTCTTGGATCTTCAGGAGCTGGATCGCTCTGACGAACACGTTGGTGTCGTGGTACGGCAGCACGCAGGCCAGCAGGCTGTCTGTGTTATACAAGTGGATGTGGAAGCTGCAAAACACACACACTTCAGAGGTTACACGCCTGCATGATGCTGCTGTGAGGGTCAGGTGTGTGTGTGTGTGTGTGGCAGCGTACCGGTGGACCAGCCACTCCATGCACTTCTGAGCCGGCTTGAGGAGGAAGTACGGGGTGAGGCGGGTGAGGAAGAGCGAGATGTCAGCGTCCAGCTTCTCGTTGACCTCTTTGGTTTGAACGCTGCGCTCCAGAGTGAGAGAGGCCCGACTGAACAGTGTGTTCTGGAACTCCAGGAAGGCCGGTTCGATTCCCAGCAGCTCCTCCAGCCCTGTGCAGCCTGCAAGGGACACAAAAGAAGGTGAGAGGCCAGGGTAGACTCACCATCCAAGACTAGACACACAACACTATAGGTCTATAGTGACTATAGGTCACTTTCGCACTACAGACAGCGTTAAACAGGTATGAAGGGGGGGGGGCTAACCAAGGGCGTGGAAGGTGCTCCTGTCCATGGTGGCAGCATCTTTGGGGTCGAAGAGCAGTGAGGCGACCTCATGGCGGGAGAACAGAGCACGGTCGGTCTGTGGGAGCGCAAGTTTTTTCAGCTGATGCGCCAGAGAAGTCATGATGGCGCCTGTGAAGGGAACAACTTACAAACTGCTCCTGCAACACAAACAACAGGAATGAAAATATCAGAGCTGAATTTAGCTTATGATCCAAAATGTTTGTTATCATTGCTTCCCTGTTGACCTTTTAACAAGAATGTTTTCAATGGAGTGTTATCTAGTTACAGATAGCATTACTGAATGTCATGTTTTAAGAAATAATCCTATTAGGTGGATAAAAGAAATGCAAACTAAGGTCAAATAACACCTGATGGAAAGTAATTGATATAAGTTATTTTAAACTCATTTCACTGTCTCTATGTACACATGTGTAAGGAGGTATTATTAAAGTTTCACTATATTCTGAGTGATTTGAAAATGTGCTTTACTGAATATTATGTGTCAACGTTGACTACATATAGGAAATATTAAAAAAAAAAATCACTTAACGACAACCTAACCCTTTAGGATTATATTTTACAAGAGATTTAAGGACACATTTTAGCACTGGATTCTGCATCTGTACATTTCAAACATAAAAAAATATGTCTTAACACTGTCAGTTTATCATTGAGAAAATCTTAAATCGACACTGAAGGTCTTCAACGTGAGAGGTTTGCACAAAATGAATGAAATCCAGAATATTAAACGGTGGATCTGTGAAACGGGACAAGCCGGTAAATGTTAACCAGAGAACCGGGTTAGCTGTATTAACGTTATAATAACACGTTAGCGAGCAGTCATGTGTTCAGCGAAAAGAGCGCAGAGATTCTAAAACATCTTTTGATATTCATCGTGTTCGTTACATCATTAAAAGTAAAAACAAGCTCACCTGATTCACACGCTTAAACGTTAAAGCACACACGTGGGAAAGTGTTCAACACAGAGCGACCCGAAAGACTACATCCGGGTCGAGCATGTGACATCAGATGGCCCCGCCCCCTTTCCTCGCAACGGAACATATTTTGTTTAATTTATTTATTCCACGTTTCATTTTCTTTTATACTTAAATAAAAATGTTTTATGGTGTCTTTAGATGTAAACATTTTTGAAAGATATTTTTCTTGTTTATGACATTATCTTTACCTAATTTGTTGGGTTTCTCTCTGTTAAAAGCGCCATGAAATTACTGTCTTGTATGTGGTGCTAATAAATAAAGTTGATTTGAATTGAATTGAATTGAATTGAATTGAATTAATTATAAAGAATTAATTAAATCAATAAAGCTAATTCTGTAGTGTTGCTTAGGGTCACATAATTTAATCAAATCATCAGTTTCCCTGTTTACAACCAAAGTCACTTTTATCTAATTACTTTTTTAAATCTTTGAATCGAATTGTTTTTATTAATTATTGTGGAATAAAGTTTGTAAATATATTCTTATGTTTTAAATAAAGTTTGGAAGATTGAATTATTGAAAATATTAAATGCTCATGTTTTATTACAGATATTAATTACTAACGTATTACTCTGTAGTAACGCCATGGGAGTACCCCGGCTGTCCTGCTGACGTCACAGAGAGTTTATAAAGGGTGTTGTGGGTCGGTGTGTGCCAATGTGTTCGTCTGTGTCATCATGAGGACCCTGCGCCCTCTCGTCCTGATGACGACGAGGGGCCTTCATCATCACCCTCCTCCTCCGCCTCAGCAGTCTGTGGGGATCGTCGGAGCACCTTTCTCCAAGGGACAGGTGAGTGCGAGCACATGTGCATGTGTACGTGAGAGTAAGTGAGAGGCATGTAAAAGCAATTTCGTGTCTGTGGCTGCAGCCCAGGGGCGGAGTGGAGGGGGGCCCGGACCTGATCAGGGCCGCAGGACTGCTGAAACGTTTGCAGGAACAAGGTGTGTGTGTGTGTGATATAGATTTCACATAATTTCCATTTTATGTTGTTTTATGTTGCTTTGTGCATACTTTGGGTCCTTGTGTGTATGCTGTGTGTGTTGTGTGTTGTTGCGTAGTGCGGTCAGCAGCCTCTTCATGATGATGTTGAAACTGCACAAACATACTAAAAACAGGGTCATTGAGCACGTTTCATTGACCTCAGTCAGCTAACGCATTACCACTGTGCGTCTCATTTGAGAGAAAAATCACCCCAAGTGCCCAAATGAGGTTGTGTTGTGTGTATTTTTAGTGTATTTCTTTGTTTTTCCTTGTTCATCTGTGATATTGTCTTCTGTTGCGCCCGTGTTTGTGTTTAACCTTCATGATGACAAGTTCATGGGTGACTCATTCCATGTGCCATTTATTCATTACAAGTGGAAGACTAAACTGTTAATGTTCAATTCACTTCAGCCCAGACTGAACAACATTCATACATGATTTTTTTTTAATGAATTCTATGAATGAATTAATGTCACAAAAATTGTTCATCATATTGTTTTTGACTCTCAAGTGTCGACGGAGGATTAAAAGTAAACAATTATGAAAATATTTCAAAATAAAGAATAGCGTTGCTTCAAAAAGAATTATAGAAATACCTGGAGTTCCACAGGGATCCACACTTGGACCACTGTAGTTCTTATATGACTCAGGTGCAACACACATACAAGAGTCATAACTAAAATAACTAAGAAAAGACAAAGAAAGATGACTTTAATGGAGAAACAAACATTACCTCTTGTTCATAGTTCACCTGGTGTACAAACACACACAGCTCGCTTGGTTTGTGCATGCATGCGTGCGCACGTACGTGCATGTGAGCAGGCCTTGCTCAGGGGCCCAGAGTGGTGAAATGTTGACCTACTGGCTTTTTGGGGATTTAAACAGTAAAATTCTAAACACAAGCTTCCCAACCAACACTATTGTGTCTTTGTGTACTGGTGTGACTTGTGATTGTATTGTAATTGTATTCTTATGTAGTTGTTTGTCATTGTGCATTTGTTGTATTTATTTGTGTAATTGAATGTGTCGGTGTAGTAGTTGTGCGTCTTTGTGTCGCAGTCATGTGCTTTTATCACCCCATTGATGCCGGCTGAACCCAGTTGCCAAGGAGATGTGGTGAGGTGAAGCTGTGTGTTCAGGCTGTGCAGTGAAGGATTATGGGAACCTGAGTTTCGAGGACACGGCGGGCGAGGAGCCACTGGGCGAGCTGAAGAGCGTGCGGGCGGTGGGTAGCGCCAACCGCAGGCTGTCCGACGCAGTGCAAGCGGTGAAGAAGGAAGGACACACAAGCATGATGCTGGGAGGAGACCACAGGTCAGACCGCACAACCGATGACAACAACAACAACACAGACAACTAAAACAGCAACCAAAACACAAGAGCAACAACAAGAACAAAATAACAACTTAACAGCAACACAATTACAAGACAACAACAACAACTCTACAATAACACAAAGATTATAGCACAATGACAACACGACGACAACGACAAAAGCACAATGAAAATCAAAACAACACAACAACAACATCTAAACAAAAATAACAAGACATCTACAGTACAACTCAATAACACTTCATGTAGAAGTCAATAACAACAACACAATGACAAGTAAAGCAATAAGTCCAATGGCACCCAAAAACACATCAACTACAACACATCCACAATAACATAATAACATTAAAACAATTGTATCAACAACAAAACAACTCAAATAGAACACAACTAAAACACATCAGCAATAACATAAAAGCAGTAAAATAATGACAGAAACATATAACTTAACAGCAATACGACTACAAGACAATAACAACAAAAGCAACAACAGAAACCCTACAACAACACTGTAATAACAACAATCATTGCACATCAACAACAGCAAAATGAAAACCATAACACAACAGCAACAAGTCAACAACTACGTGACAACATCTACAATACAACCTAAGAACAACACTGGCGCTGGGAGGGGTTGAGCATTTTGGGCCCCTGAGCGAGGCCTACACACATGCATACATGCACACATATACAGTACATATATATATGTATATACACAATCTTTGGTACAGTTGTAATGACAGTGTTAGAGACACCCGTTTAAATTCACCACAGATCATTCGTATATGTGTAAGCCTCGGGTTTCCAATATGGCCGTCAGTTTGACCGGAGTGGTTGGAACGGTGAGTATTGAAGAGTTGACACCATTAAAACCATTAAAAGCTCCACAGGTAAATAAAGTTAACAATAGTTGCCTAAAACTAAGTTAAAATCTTTCAAAGCAAAAACCATAAATCAATGAAAGAAAACCCACATTTTCAAGTAACCCTAAAAACCAAACACCTAAATGATAAACTAAATCCTAAACCCTGTAAAAACTTTGCAACTCTGGCCTGAACACAAGAGAAGAAGGTGAATTAAAACTGCCCTCTCACACACACACCACACAAAACGACACAACACTCATCCACATCTTAAAACATTCACAGCACACACATCAACAACGAAAAGAATCAGCCAATTATAAAATACACATATTTTGCACAATGCTCAATTTATCAATTAATTGTTGTTGCCTCCGCAGGCTTCTGGCTCTAAGGACGACAACAGGAAACACTTTTACAACAACAATTGTGTGCAAATTCTTTATATGTGCACACTGCGTCATCTTAAAGTGCTGTGTGCTTCTCAAAGTGCTGGTGAACATTTAAAGTGCTAGATGTTAAGTGCTGTGAGTGATCAACTGAGGAACGAACTTCCTGTTCCTTACATGTTTTGTCAAACTGCCCTCTGAACATTTCTAAGTTAGCGCTGATCCACCTTTCAGAGATGGAAACAATACTGAAGGGTTGTTTGAACTTGGTCTAGATAATGTTTGATTTAGTTAAAGTTTGACGAAGATCTACACCTTGAGCGCCAAGTTGATTTGTTAGTTCAGGAACAGGACATTTCCAGCCATGTCCACGATCCTCTCTGTGTTTTAGCAGCGCCGTCTTCTGTTGCTCATTGGGATTTTTAGATAGATTAGATAAATTGTAATTTCTCCACCAAACCTCCAATTTTCATCGAAAATTGACATTTTCAACATTTTAGTTTCACGTTTCTTATACAGATCATTTCTGGATCACTACAGAGTTCTAGTATTATATTATTGATAATTATTGATGAACAAGCTATCAAAATACAAACGTGTTTCAACTAATGTTTGTTTTTTCCTCCGTCAGTCTGGCCCTCGGCTCCATCCACGGCCACGCAGCCGTCGTGGGCCCGCTCAGCGTGGTGTGGGTGGACGCCCACGCCGACATCAACACGCCGCTCACCACCTACACGGGGAACTTCCACGGACAGCCAATGTCCTTCCTGCTCCACGAGCTGCGAGGCTACGTGAGTGCAGACCCGCAGTGGAGGTCAGACCTTCCGTGGGCTCGGTCAGCCACTGAACCGCTCGCTGTACCCGACAGATTCCGAAGTTACCAAACTTCTCCTGGGTGAAACCCTGCGTGTCGGCCCGAGACCTGGTCTACATCGGCCTGAGAGACGTGGACCCGGCGGAGCAGTGAGTACAGTACACTGCTCCCGAAGTTCAGGGTTAGAAACAGCATTGAAGAATAAGGTCTCTCCTTCAATTCAACACCAAAAGTACCAATAGTCTCTGGGAAATCTTCATCTATTTCCTATATTTGCTCTATTAAACGATGTCAGTGCAGATGAAATATCACAAAACTGGTGATTCTCCTCCCTATCAGCACTCACAGCTTAAATACCAACACCCATTGATGGAATCATTGATGAAATCCAAGAAACTATTCATTTACTTTAATACAAGTGTGTTACACACTTGAGATGGTGACACAAACACGTCAGTTGTAGTTACCAAACTCTGATCTAAAAACCCGGCCTGAAACTATCTGAAACCAGGTCAAAAACAGGTCTGAGATCAGAACTGAAACCAGGTCTGGGATGTGTCGACTCTCCCTCCTCAGCCACATTCTGAAGCTGCTGGGTGTGAAGGTGTTCTCCATGACGGCGGTGGACCAGCTGGGTGTGTCCCGGGTGATGGAGGAGACGTGTGACTACCTCAGCACCAGGTGACCTGCTCACAAACAAGCCCCACCCTTCAGCCCACCCAGTCCCAGAGAGTCCAGCTCAGACTGTTTCCTTCCCGCAGGGGGAAGAAACCCATTCACCTCAGCTACGATATCGACGCCATCGACCCCTCTGTTACCCCGGCAACTGGCACGCCCGTTGTGGGAGGACTCACCTACCGAGAGGGAGTCTACATCGGCGAATACCTCAGTCAGACTGGTACGACTACTGACACACAAAGCAGCAAAAAGACGCTACAAAGTGTCAGTCAACGCACCATCTAGTGGTCATAGAACACACCTTCTGTCCTCCTGGTGGTCAGTGAAGGTATCTTCTGTCCTGTGACGCAGGCCTGCTGTCGGGGGTGGACCTGGTGGAGGTGAACCCTCTCAGAGGTCAGACTGAACAGGAGGTGCAGTCCACCGTAAACGCCGCCCTTGGCGTGCTGCTTGCCTGCCTCGGGCGTTTGCGTGAGGGAAACCTGGTGGCGGCAGGTTACCAGCTGCCTGAGCCTTAACCCGGACGACGCCGGCCTCTCCTGCTGCACAGAGAGGTCCTTGAACGCCTCACAACTTCAGATGTCCACCCGTGGGCTTTTAAAAATAAAAAACATATCAGAAGTTATTCTTTAATTTTTTTTATAGCAGATGTTAAAGTGTGATATAGAAAGAATCAGCTTTATAATAAATTAATGACATTTGACATTGTGAAAATGTGCCAAGTCATCTGTCTTCATGTAAAGTGTTTCTGTCTAGTCATGTTTTCTGACCCTAACCTGATCAAGTATGACCAAACTTTAAAACAGAAGGTCCAAGGAGGTGTTGGGAAGATGGATGGAGGCAAACACAGGACGACCTCAGAGGAAAACCTGTTAGTGGAGGTTCACCTTCTGGCAGGACAATGACCCGAAACATCCACCCAGAGCTCCAACAGAAAGGTTTAGATCAGGAGTCTGAACTTTTTCCATTTTGTCACTTTCAACCAAGGAAAATTATTCAAGAGGCACAAAACATATTTCTTCATAAAAGATACACACAGCTTATAAAGTTGCGTAGTTTTGCTAAACAACAATTTTGAATCGATTTACTACAGATATCTGGATGATACACAGGAAAAAGAAACAAGTGTGTGTATATACACTTGTAAGTAAGGAGCAATAAATGAAGGCTGTCATTTTATAATATTTATTGAAAAGGTTGAGTTTAACACTTGAAAATAACTAGAAAGAGAAACATCAAAGAAATTAAGGACATTCCTATCATCAGAGAACACTCATCACTTCCTGTTTGAAAACTCAGTCATGACACAGCAACGTTGTATTTGGCACAAAATAAACTGATATGAGAACTTTTGCATTCACATTGGAGTTTCTCACTGATTTGAGTAGGAAAGTCTTCGGTTGTTAAGAAAATAAGCCTTTACAGAGATTTCAGCATGCAACGTTCTGCATGTTGATCAAGAAGGACGGAACATCATGGCGACGCTCCTCATAGAGTACGTGTAACCTCTCCAGTGTGACGAAATGATTCCACGAGAAACATGGTTGGCAATTGCACCTACACCTACACACATCAGAGGGGAGACAACATGACATGAGAGGAGATTTCATCAGTTCCAGGATTATTAATGAGGGAAGATGAGATATGAGCAGATGTGAAAAATTTAGATAAGATTAGATAAGTGTACCTTGACCAAGGACCCAAACAGGACTGGATAAAAGCAGGAGAAGTTATAGTTTACTGAGAAAGTCTGTCACCAACGTCAACTTTAGTATTGGCTTCAACATAAACTTTAATACAACACTCGCATCAGTAGAATCTCTTTTTTATTAAAACTTTTTTTTTTTAGCAAATGAAAAGTTATCACATTTAAATAGGACTTATACATTAAGCATTTTTCCTCCAATCCCCAAAGTCCATTTGCACCTTAAGGGAAGCAAGTGACTCATCCACTAAAGACAAAAGAAATAAATAATCAAAATAAAATTAATAAAGAAAAACATGAAAAAATAATGCTAAATTAAATGTAAAACTAAATTGAATAGAATAAAAAAACAATAATCAGGAATATGTAAATTGCTAAATAATAGAAAAGTAGAAAAATATTACAAGTATCCAAAATACAATGGAAATAAATGAATAGATAGGAGAAGAGAGGGAGGAATTACTCATGTATCTCTAAGATGAACTTCATCTTCAGCGTTGACCTGAACGTGAGTTTGAGCGTCAGTTTGACAGTGAGGTCGAGCGTCAGCAGTGATCAGCTGCTGCGTTCGGTGAACTCGGGTTTGGTTCAGACTCTGCTTCACGCTGAGAGTCGATCTGATGGAAACTGGTGTGGCGTCACTTTGGATCTGTGAAGAGCTGCAAGAATCAAACCACCGTCCAAACGTCAAATTGTTCTGGAGGCCGAACAATCAGAGAGCAGAAACTCCGACCTCAGCTTTTGCATAAACTAAAAATATCAACCTTTTTCATTGTATTCCACAGACAAAGAGAATGACACAGCGAATGCTGGACTGATTTGAATTCCTCAATGATATTCAAATGTGGCACAAGTACCAGAGTGCAGGGCGGAACTAATACTTCTGACACTGCCGCTCTCTCTTAAAACAATATCAGATCAAGTTGTTCTCCTTTTTCATAAAGACCCAATAATGAATATTTACAGGTATGTTCGGGGGGAATAAGAATGACAACACATGGAGTAATGGAGATAGACAGAAAAGAAATAACAAGACAGGCACGGACAATATGTGTAATTTGGTTTATTTTGTTTTACAGAAAGCTTTTAAGCTATTTTATTGAGAAACAAAAATCAGCTGTGGAGTACCACAAGGATCAGTAGACAGACTCACACTTTTTATTTCTCTTATCAGTGACACCTGTGAACCAACCAGCATGACAATATGAAGGCTGTCAGATCTGAATGACCTCTGAATAGTTTCTAAGTTTCTTTTCAAATATTACCGACAAAATCAAACCAGAGCTACTACTTCACATATGCAAGTACGTACCTAGAGTTAAAAATGAAATAATTAACATTTATTAATACTATCATTGAACAAATTCAAATCATTTTAACATAAGATCCAAAAGGTGTTTTTCAAAATACACTTTTTGATCATTTCTAACAACAATTCGCTGGGCGATGTTCATGAATCCTTTTTTTTTTTTTTTTTTTTTTACAACAAAGAAAATATATTAATAAATTAAAAACGCTAATCCTCATCTCTCTTGCCTTTCGGGTATTTTAACAAGTATTTCATCATGAGTCCCAATTTCCCACAGCTTCTTTAAGTCTGTGGTTGAAATAGTGTCTGCAGGTATCTTTAGAAATTGTGGACAAATGAATAAGTCAGTAAATAATAGTCAATAGTCAGTTAACCCATTTGGAATCTTTAGGGTGACTCTGGATGCTACAGCTACTGCAGCTACAAGCTAATGCGACTCCGTATGACAGTCATCGTAGGGACATTTGTTCAAAAACGTGTCAGAGTGTCGGCGGAAAAATTAAGTGGCTTATTCACTAAAGACAAGGTCATTGTTTGTTGAAATCACTTCCATGGCGACTGAAGGATTCACACGACAACAAAACAATAAGAACATGTAGATCTAGAACTTCTAATACCGTATCATGACTCACAGAGGGATGAACAATCAGTAATGGGGTGAGCCACCTGCTCAACATGTGATCGAGCCTCCTCGTGTTACTGTCTGTTGGTCCACCTCAGAACAGATCGGGCTATTTTTTTTTATCAAAGTGTCAAATGCAACTGAAAGCAACGACGTGTCAATATTTCAAAGTACTGCTAAACAGAAAACTACCCAAAAATCAAAGAGTGAAGATGAGGGGTTTCATCACTTTGTGAAAGACTCACATGTGAGTCCTGCTCACATGCTTCAGTGGACACAGGTTTACAGGTATTGTGCTCTTGACCTCATTCCATCAAACCAAATTCTCCTTATCTTTCTTCACCTGTCACACCCTCATAGTAATAATTCATTTAGGACAAAGGAAGTGAAATTCCTTTTTAAAGTCACGCAGATGCTCTCTGATTGGTCGGGTCGAGATGACCTCATTATCAGTGCCTCATATAACTATTATAATTCCTTCCATCAATTTCTTTATTATGGAGACAACGTGAGGGATCAGAAAAAGCAACAAACAGAGTTATTTATGTTACAAGCATATCAATACCGCAAGGCTTAATTAAAAGCATTGTGTGCATACCAGAGCAGAGACACACCTCTCCGATACGGAATTGCAGGAAAAGAGCCTGAAGGAACAGAACAGACAATCATTTTATAAAACCTCACAACTTATCTGAAACACTCAGAAACTAAATGCATAGAGCTGACTGGACACTGATTCAAAACGGATGTTTTCATCACACCTGGACACAAAAATGTTCCCCAAACAAAATGAGCTGATTTGGAATTAAATTCAGGTTTTGTCCATTTATGTTGGTTCAGTAATGGTTTTCAGACAACTTTTCTTTATTGTTAATAAACTGTGTTTATTAACAATAAAGAAAAACAATTATTGAGCAAGTTCTGCACATCCTAAACAAATTTGAGGGGTTGCATTGTATATTATTCATTTCAGGCAAACTAAAGAGAACTCACACAAACTGTAAAAATAAAAAAAATCCTGTCACATTGACATGAAAAGAATAAATCTTTTTTTTTTAACTTCACCAAGGTTCTACAAAGATTAAAAATGACTTGAAATAGCAATAATTACTACTGTTATTACTATAATCGGTCTGTATAAATTGTCACTCATTTTAGTTGGTTATAGGATAGAACATCTTTGATGTAAATTAAACAAAAAAAAAAAATCTTTTGTGTGACTTGTAAATATAAATATGTAAACAGGCAGGATTAAAAAAGTTAAGCATCTTCCTACCGCCTTCCTACCGTGACTTAAAAAAAGGAATTTCACTTTCTCTGTCCTACATAAATTATTATTCATGAAGAGGGTGTAACAGTTCAGAACAGACAAGCAGAATTGAGGCGCTGATCCACTGAAACACGTGAGCAGGACTCACAAGGTCGACTAACCCGGGTGATTGTGAAATCACATTTAGAAAGTCATCTTCTGCCCAGAATGCCTTCTCTGTTAAAGGTTGCAGAAAGTGGAATAGTGTATCTCCAGTTATATGAGAAAGCTCTATTTGTTGGGTTTTAAAAGAATGGTACAAGATATGGCTGTTCAACAACCAAACTTGTGATTCTTAGGGCAATAAAGCACTTTACTGATGTCAGACTGCTGAGTAAGCGCTTTAATATTTGCACTTTATGGTAGGTTTTTAGGAAGAATTATTTTAGGAAGAATTGTTGGAATGCTCTTCAACTTCAAATGAGATGTGTTGACTCCTGCAGTACTTTTATGAAACTGTTCAAAACATTTTTATTCAGGCAGACCTTTGACTGGTAGCTGCTCAATTTTTTTTTGTATAACCACGTATGTTTTTCTTCCTTCTATATTTGTAATGATGTCATCTCTGTTTTATTTTCACTGTTTTCAGAGCTGCAAAGCACATTGTAACGCCAGTCTGTGAAATTTGCTTTATAAATAAAGTTCTATTCTAGTCTATTCTATCATCTTTGTTTTACCATCTTGTTTTCAAGTTTTTATATGTTTGTAACCTTGTATAGTTTTATGTGAGACAAGATGGAAATTAGCCTCGTGCTTAATCCGTAATCTCATGAAGAGAAGGCTTGTTCGTTAATATTCACTGCCCCGTCCAAATAAACAAATATATGAAATGAGCGAGAGGAAAAGATGTCTGCAGGAACAAACACAGTTTCCACCAGACTATAGTTTCCAGTGAAGTTCTTTCAGAAGTGTTCCTGTGTCCAGACGGTGGTTTCTGCCTGTTTTCAATCTGTGTTACAGAGACTTCTCTGGATTATCTAAATCTTTCCATTAGATTATTTTACCGTAGACGATAAAATTCACAAATTTCTTTATAATCTAACGTCAAGAAAAGGTTTTGTGGGATGTTTGCAGTCTTTCACAAAATGATGAAACTCATCATCTATACTCGGGTATTTGGATAGTTGACTGTTTAGCAGTACTTTGAATTACGGACGCGTCGTTACTTTCACTTCCATTTGACACTGACGAAAAGCCCCACCCGTTCAGTAACAGTGAGAGTAACACGAGGAGGCAACGTCACGTGTTGAGCAGACAACACGACGCACGTTGTTACTGATTGTTCATCCCTCTGTAATGATGCTGCACTACAAGCTCTAGATCTACATGTCCTTTTGGGGGTTTTATTTACATTTGGTTTAATCGACAGTTGTTCTTTAGTCGCCATAGAACCAAGACCAACAAACAATAACCTTGTCTTATGGGAAGAAGCCACTTTATTTTTCCGGTGACCATCGTTTTTGGACACATGTTCCCACGATGACTGTCAATCTGAGTTGCATTAGCATTAGCCTATAGCTACAGTAGCTGCTATTAGCATTAGCATGCTTAATTAGCTTTTGTCTCCAAGAGCTGTCCAAGTCTGTTGGTGATTTAGTTGTTTTTTACTCCTGCCTTTTCACAGACTTTTCTTCTGCAGACACTACAGCTGCCACCATTTTAGCCCGCCAATACCCGTCGGCGGAGACCAGAGTCGCCCTGAGCCAACCGGGGGCTAATGGCCTCCTCTCTCAGGTTAACCGCTTCCCAGAGTGCTGGCGTCCACCATGACTGGCAACAACACGCTTCTGACCACACTGTCTTGAACAGGGTCCACTCGGACTCAATGTCCCCGACATCTTCAATCATTATTCACGAATCGATCTTCATGAAAAAAGACTTGAAGAATAAAAGAGAAGATTCTTTCTTCTCTCTCAGAAGCATGAGCCCCGCCCTGCATTCTGCTATGTATGCCACATTTGAATAATTGTACAGGAAGCTATTTCATTGTTTATCAATGACAAAGACAGTTTAAAATATGTTTGTAGGTCAGACAGGTGCCAAGGAGGATGGTTCTGATTGGTTGGCCCGTGATGGCACACTGACTCATATATAAAAGAAGAAGTGAGGCAGCGTGACGCGTTAAAGACGAGCAGACGTCTGTGAAGCTGCAGGTGAGTCCAAGACAGAGCCGTTTCATCCTGAGCTGAGTCAGCAGGAAGTCACAGTGAGGATCTCCTCTTGAAAACTCTGACATTTTGACTGTTGTTTGATCCTTGCAGCTCTTCACAGATCCAAAATGAACCAACACCAGTTTAAATCGGATCGCTCCAGAACGACTCTCAGCATGAAGGTGAGTTTTGTGACTGTATTCAGCTGCATGTCTGTGACCCAAACACCTTTAGATGTGGAAAAGTCCTCTAACAAGGTGGAACGGTCTTTTTCCTTCATTTTGGATTCCGGCTGTATTTCACAAACTTGATTAAAAAACTCGAACTCATCCACTGCATGCGTTATTACTAATATCACAGGATGTCTATGCAGTTTTTCATTGAACTGCTGGCAACTTCCATGTGACAATGTAACGCCGCAATTCACACTGAAATAACACAACAAACCCCTGAAGTGCCATAATGTGACACAGCGGTGTCTCTGGGTAGTCCATCAACTGGGGAAACCCAATCTTTAAACAATCCGTCAATTATCTTGGAATTCACATCCCCCTAAATTTGAAGAAGAAATAAAATATCATCTGGAAGGATGGACGCCACTACCATTATCTCTAACTGGTAGGATTTCCTCAGGCTGATTCTCCACCTTTAACTGCATTGTTAATAGATTGTACTGTAATGATAAACAACCAAGACTCAAACTTGCAACTCTTACGAATCATAAACTCAGCAGAGGATTTGGAGCCACAAACTTTTATCTCCATTTTGGGTTGGAGGTCACGATGCGAGACTTCTATTAAAGTTTCAGTTGAAGTTGATTCTAAAGCAGAAGGTGGTGAAGAACTTTCTCAGTGAACATTCTCCTGCGTCTCCTCTGTTCCAGCTGCTGTCACTCTTCCTCCTCCTCCTCCTCCCTCTGATGACCACATCTTCAGCCTTGCCCATCCCGCGCAACTGCAACGATCTGGAGCAGGACGTCAGGATGCCCAGTCAGGTCTACACCATCCATCCGATCCAGTTTGGATCCCCAGTGAAGGTACATCATCTGACCTCATCTCATCTGTCATTTTAATTCATCTTATGGAGCCCCATTGTTTCACGCCATTATCTTCAGAATTCATCTCATTTTACTCTCATCTGGTTCAATATAACCTCATTAATAAGTTTTATGGTCTCCCCTTCTGATGTGTGTAGGTGTACTGCGACATGGACACGGACAAGGGGGGCTGGACGGTGAGTTGTTGGATCAGAGTGAAAGGGGATGAATACTTTTGCATGACACACGTTCAGTTTTTAATTAGTAAAAAAAAAAAAATGTTACAAAGCAGTTGATAGGACATTTTGTGGTTCCAGGTTTTCCAGAGGAGGCTTAACGGTGAAGTGAACTTCTACAGGCCCTGGCTGCATTACAAGGATGGCTTCGGGAACTCTACTGGAGAGTACTGGCTTGGTGAGGACTCAGACTAGACTAACAGAGAATGGACAGTGTTTTTTAGTCCTAGCACGACGTTTACACGAACAGAAATTAGATCGTATGTTTTAATCAATGTGTGTGCAGGTCTGGAGAACCTCTACCACCTCACCAAGAACGGATCGTATGAGCTGCGAGTCGTCCTGGAGGACTTTGAAGGAAACAAAGTCTACGCTCAGTATGATTCCTTTTATATTGATGCCGAGGATGACGGCTACATGCTGCATGTGTCGGGATTCAAAGATGGGGGCGCTGGTGAGTCACACATCATATTAAAGGATGTTTTAATGACCTTTAAAGTGACTCTGATGTCATTAAAATGAACTTTTTTTGAGTTATGTATGATGTGAATACAATGAAGACAAAAAGTAAACTACAGTTTAAAATAAGACGGACTGAACAAGTGTAACATTCATGACAGCTGCAGTCATGAGTTTTTAAAATACGATTCTATCATTTATTTTCAATTAGTAACTCAGGACTCACATTTTCAAAAGTGGTTTCCACCAATAAAATGTCTCTCTCCTCACCCTTGATTTAGTTTTTGTCTTTCTTCATTATGCAAGGCTTATGATAATGATACGCTGTCACATAAGAATAGAATTTGCTGTTATTCCAATATGATTAAAACTAGAGATGCACTGATATTAAATATTTGGCAACATGATAATCAATATATTTGAATATAAAAAAAAAAGATCTGCTATCAGATACTGAAAATAGACATAAGCAGAAAATTGAAACTATATTTATTTCAGTAGATAACATTAAAAAAAAAACAAAAAAACCTTGAAATATGTCAATTGAGCCATTTTCATTTCTCTACTCATGTCTCATCTATTCGGCTGCTTCCTCGTCGAGTTTGCCTATTGCTCTTTGTACACGTCTGGATGGCGGCTCTTCAAATGCAAATGATGTATATCGCAATTCAAGTGTCCTCTTTTGATGCAGTGAGAAAAAAAAAAGTCCATTTGGTAGAAATCGCTCTTTCTCTGATAGGCGACACGCAATCATTTACGCAACTTGTCTAAGCAGTCGGAATCACGTAGACGAGCTCAGTAAGAAGAAACCACAGCAGCAGCAGTGTGGATCGTCACTGTCTGGTATCTTTGTGTTTCTGCAGGAGACTCTCTGAGTTTTCACGATGGACAGATGTTCTCCACCTTCGACAACGATCAGGACAACAGCATGTCAAACTGCGCACGACGATTCCTGGGAGGATTCTGGTACAACGCCTGTTACAACACCAATCCTACAGGGATTTACCAGTGGGGGCCGGTTAGCGACCATTATTCAAACGGAATCATTTGGTCGCGCTGGAAAGGTTACGGCTACTCGATGAAGGCCATCACCATGATGTTCCGTCTTCATTCATAAACCTGCACTTTGTCTCTCTAAAGCTTTACAATCTTTACAACCCAAAACATTTTATGTTGAAATCTTTGGGACCTTCCAAAGTGACTTCAACTGCTTCTATTTCACTTCATTTATTTAGTGCCAGTTACAACAATGCCTCTAATTTATATCTGTAGTTATGTGAAAACTGCAGTTAAAAAATTATCCAAAGTTTGGATAACATTTTAAGAAGAAATAAAACCAACCATGATCTTGTATAAAAGTAGATCATATTTGTGAAGTTTTATTTTGAAATAGGAAGTAATGAGTATTACTGCTCTTTTCTGTGAATATATGATTGTCTTGTTAAATAAATCCTATGGAATGCCAGCCTTTGTTCATGGGCCTTTATTTTGAAAAAAAAAAGTGTGTTTATAGCTTTTAATTTGGCAACTTCAGCTGAACTGAATGCTTTCTGTTTAAACATATACTTACTTACACATGGACACACACTCAGTCATGTAGCTGATGGTTGGCCACATGGCGAGGCAGGAATGTTCTTTCCCAGGTGTTTTATTGAAAATAAATTAAAACTACTTCGACAGCAGCTGAGACCCTGTCCGCATGACGTCGTTTCATATAACCACACCACTGATTCCATCAGAACCAGATTTACAAATATATGAACCCAGCAGAGTAAATTATTCAACATTTGATCAGATACACGTATAGACAGTTCAGAGAGATACGTTTACTCCAACATACCTTTTTATCATATTTCACGGTTTTTTTTTCTCCCGTTGTCAGAAGTGTCATCCGATAGTGATGGATGACGTGTCTTTGTATCAGCTGGCACCTGGCGGCACCTGGAACTGAGGAAATGTTCAAATTTACAATCCAAAAAGTGACAAACACTCATTAACAGAAAAGGGCTCGACAGTAAAAACTACTCACAAAGATGTTTTATGATAACATTTCATTTGAAAAAGAATAAACATTATGGTCTTACCTTTATTTGTAAACAAAACTCTGTTGTCAGGGTTCGTGCAAGTCGGGCCCAGAAGTTGACGCAGAGATAAAGTAGGTGAACGAAGGGTTTTGGAGTCGCACATCCAGAGCTCATTAAAAAAATTCTAATTTTTTTGTGGTACACGATGACAATAAAAATACATATCGTATAGTTCCCAATAGACGAGCAAGCACTACAACTGGGAGCAATACTGTAGATATTATCTAATACAAAACATTTCTCATTAATTTCAATTCAATAACAACCAACATTAAATTTTTGTTTTTGGAATATCAATTATGAGAATCAATTATCACTCAAAACAGTTGTAAAATTAAAATTTTATTGAAACAGCATAAATAAATAAGAACAGAAGAGTGCAGTCGTCATGGTAATAGTAACGGTAACCTGCGATTAAACAGTGTGCAGAGATGTCAAACGAGACTCTGCAGCTGTGAGACTTCATTCTTATCTGTTATCATAGGTCTAACAGATTATAGATCTGTTTTCATAGAATGGAGTGCCGAACATACTAACTACACACCTGTTTACACTGTTTCCATGAAAAATCCTCTGGACTCCGTAAAGTGAACTTCTTCAAATCAGAGTTTTCTAAAGCGAACCAGAGGCCTCATGAATATACAGACCATCTGAAGGCACCAGACTGTTGAGTCTTTGAGATTCAAAAATGTAAAGTGCTCCACAAAAAAGTGCTACACAAATGAAATGAATGAATATTATCATTTTGACCATAAAAATAACTCTGAGCTAAAACAGTAGGTTCCCAAAAGGTTCAGAGTATAAAGAACCGCCCCCCCCAACCTCGAATATTCTCTGTGATAGTCACCTACTTCATCATCATCATCGTCATCGTCGTCGTAGTCATTAAAGCGATGCTGCCCCCAGTGGACCAACTAGGAATAGCAATGAAGTTTAACAAAAACAAAATTTTCACAACTTTGAAGATCAGGTGTAGTGGTTAGCATCATCGCCTCACAGAGAGTAGGTTGTGGGTTTAAATCCGGGCCTTTCTGAGCGGCGTTTGCATGTTTTCCATGTTTCCTCCCACACTGGAAGGATTTAAGGTTGGTTGGTGACTGTGTCTCTGTGTTTGATCTGTGGTGGACTGCTGACCTGTCCAGGTGGAACCTGACTTCACACACACAGCTGGGATCAGATATGGCACTGTAACACACACACACATACACACACGCACGTACGCAAGCACACGCACACACACACACACACGGTGCAGCTGTAGAGGAGGTCATTGCGTCTCCTGCAGGCTGCAGCGCCTCCTGAACTCTTGCCCTCGCTCGTGGATCCATTTGTTTGAAACTGGATGATAGAAACAACACCGCACAGTTGGAGCAGTGAAACACAAAACACACTGAAAACAGTCACATTTCCTGTGTGTGCGTGTTTGTGTGAGAGAGACTAACCCCACTTGTTTCCGAGCAGTACAGGACAGGCAGCGTGCCGAGTGCGATAGTCTCCTTCTCCACTGGGAAACAGATTGTACCAGAACACCGCTGTTCCCTGAACACACACACAGACACACACTTTTAATATTTCCAATTTTATTTTAGCTTTATTTAACTTTTATTTTCTTTCTTTAGGATAATAAACTGATGAGGAGAATCTTTATTACCTTTTTAGGCCAAACAGCAGCTCCCACGTCAGTGAAGACTGTGGCGCCCCCTGCCTGTACGTCACTCATCTGCAGGACGGAGGAGACGTTAAACAAACGCATGCACATGCACGCACGCACATACAACATGTATACTGACATAAAGCAGCCAGGTTGCGATCCGGTTTCCTGTCCCGAGCTCCTCGAAGGCATCGGGTTCGTCTTTCTACAAAAACAACAAAACACACAAAGGTTAAAAAAAAAAAAAAAAAAAAAAAAAAAAAAAATTTTTTTTTTTTTTTTTTTTTTTTAAAATTTTTTGGC
>OMNM01005007.1:3227-22471 GCA_900302745.1 Parablennius parvicornis | reverse complement strand
AAAGTCATGGTGTTTGACTTTCTCGTGTGCAGCTACTTGCGAAAATGAATGGGTTAACAGTAACAAAGACAAATCTAATGATTAAAATAAGTCGTGGCGCAAAGCCATCGCTTTAACACTCAAGGAAAAGACGAGACTGAAGCTTGTTGTGCGTTTTCTGCACAGTTGAAATGTCTAAGAAAATCAGTATGAACTTGGATCATAAAGACAAGAAGCCCCTTTTTTGTTAATACAAGTTTCTCCTGTTATTGGTTCTTTTGTTTTAGTCAGTATTTCATAAAGCCCTCCCAGTCATTAGAGATTAACTCAAATAATTTAAGTGTTTTGTGGCCTGCTCATCTTTCTGACTTGGGGAAGGATGTCAAGCTTGATGAAGTACGCGAGCGAGAAGCCTTTCTTTTCCCCCGAGTTAAATTCATTTTTGTCTCTTTCAGTCAAACTTTGAAGTACCGACGGAGGATCAAAGCATGAGCCGCTGCATCCTCCATTACACGTCGATCTGAGCCGAACAAACGTTCACGGAGACGCCGATTTGCATTAAAGAGCAGCCGCGTTCTCCGCGTTAATTGCTAATTGGTGAACGTGCGCCACTGGAGTAAATAGCTGCTGAAGTGACTTCAGTCTTAAATCAGAGCCAATCAACACACGCAGGCTAAAGTGCTGATCCAGAGCCACTTTACATCCATTATGCCGTCTGCGACGGGGACAGAGACTTTGATTACAGACAAATCACGACGTCTCAATGCATAATTAAGGCTGCTGATTGGCTGAAGCATGTTTGGTGTGGACAGCAGGCCGCAGCCCCGAGAGGCTCCGCCGACGGCCGCCTTGCAAAGAGTGAGAGTCTTGAAACTGGTGGAGATGATTTCATGTTGATGTGTGTGTGTGTGTGTGTGTGTGTGTGTGTGTGTGAGAGAATTAACAACTGCTGCTTGCGTCAAATGTGTGAAATGTAAAGAGAGTATGGACTCATTCACTTCCAGATCTGCTTGCACAGGCATGTTGTTGCTCAGGAAACTGCCAGTGTCAGCACACAAGATGGAAACCGAACACAGCAGCAAGTCAGCTGGAACAAATCCAAACGATCTGGCTGATAGTCTTTAAGAAACAAACATGTAGATCGTCAATGAAGTGAAGCGAATCGGAGCTGCAAATCATTTTGCTCCATTTGGAGTCAGTAAGCAGTTAATTTAGTGTTTTGTTTTTTTAAAGATACATGAGTTTCCCGTTTGCTCCTGTTTCCTTCCTGTTTTAATGCGTCTAAAATCAACAGTAGTAATGAAAGTCAGTGTGTGTGTGACCTTTGACCTTAAGTTGGAGAAAGTGGTACTGAAGACAGACGGATAAAATGCATTAAACTAATGATTGCGTTTGAATCCAGCAAACAACGTTGGGGCAACAAATCTTTACCAAATTTTTCAGAAGTGAGACACTGTTCATGAGTCAGTTTTTAAAACAGACAAACAATGTTTAATATAATTAGTTACTCTAAAGTTTCTTTTAATTAGTAAACAGAACTTTCTGAATCATTGTTTTTCATGTTTTGTCAAGAAAAGAAATCAGACAATAATATATAAAAAAAAAACTCAACGCCTCTTCATATATAATCTTAGACAATAAAGTTGTGACCTACAACTGCATTTTTCTTTTACAACACAAACACCAAACTAGGTAAGACCTCATAAACCATATCAGAGCTCTGCTATCTGGAGTGATGTCGACCTTGATGAGGAACAGGGCTGATCAGTTGGCGTTAATAGTTTACCTTTTCCATGTAGCTGTCCTCTCCCTGAGCAGCCCACAACCACAGTGAAGAGTTGGAAAGCAATGATCAAGGCAAGCAGAGGCGATGAAGGAGAAAAACAAAAGAACAAGGTAGATGGAAGAACTACACAGAATCAGAAAGGTTGATAGATTATTGATTGTTCGTGTGTAAATGATTTGATCAAACCAGCAGGAAAATGAGAGTTTCCACAGAAATAGAGAGTTGATGAATGGCAGTAACACTATAGTAAACAGTCAGACACCAAGTAGGTCGAACATAAGAAGACAGAAGCAATTGTGTCAAAACTAGACGTCTAATTATATCACACAGTCTGAAGTGGGCCAAACCTGAGTCAATCGTGCCTGCTCTCCAGGAGCTCCCTTCCTATCTTTTTGCCACTTCCTTGTTCCCTCGGCCCCTCTAAGCCAGAAATACACATGCTGAGACATTTTAAACCCTCCTAATTTAGACTTTGTATCCCAGTTTAGCCTCAGGGGGAGAACAAGCCTTCACGTGTCTTCGTTCTGATTTCAGAGAGTGAACGGCTAAAGAGCAAGAAACAGCCGACAGACTACAATCCAAGCTTTATGTTTCAACTCATTTCAGTAAAAACTAAATATCTAAAAACAATCTCATCTCTGGTCTTATTGAACCATTTTCTCTCACCAGGTCAATGAGCTTGGTGATGGGGATCTCTCTGATGGGCTTCTTCATGCGGCACAGGGTCTCCAGTGAGGTCCCGAAGCAGCTGGGCAGGTAGTTTCCAGAGATGGTGATGAAGTAGTCCTTGCCACGGTCCAGGTGGAGAACCAGGATGTCCTCGATAGAGTCCTCCCCAGAGTTCAGCAGCGTGACGGAGTCTTTACTGACATATGCTTCCAGATAGATCTCCAGCGTCTCGTCTGTTGAAGGAGGTAACGAGGAATTTCACATTCATTAAGCGTCATCAACAAGTTTCAATTGTGCATCCATTTATCTACTTCCATCTAGTATTTGCTTTTCACTGGAGGGCATGTTATTCAATCAGGAGGCACACGAGACTGGAAATATGAATACAAAGGAATATTGTGCAATAAGGGCATTCTAAAATGCTTCATCAGGTCGAGAGAAGATGTAGATTGACAAACACAAAGACGACACGAGGCTGATGCAACCTTTGCCAAACCACAATGACTAAAGCCTGCGCACATGCTCAGAACACCGACGCACAACAAGCTGCTGGTTCAATTACCCATTTTTGTGTTTTCACACATTTTGTTTATAGATGATTTTTCACAACATTTAACACTTATGTTCCTTGTGGAAATTAAAAGTAGTTAGTAACACTGAGCACACATTTCACAGAGCATCAAACATTCTGTATCAGCCAACATGTGAAGAGCTGAACATTGTATTTACAATCACAGCATGCATATAAAGATTATTATTGTATTATACGCATGCTATTATTTCAATAAGATAAAACCACAAGTTCTGTTCTTTCACGAATACATTAAAAATAACAAGGTTCATTGAAACAAATTAAATCTGATTTGTAATCCAACCATTTGCAGTCAAGATTTAAACAAGGTAAATTTGACTGTGTCAACAATTATCAGCATATACATTAAAACAATCAGAATTGAAAAGCTGAGCCGGTTACACTGTGAATAATTTAATACAGCAAATTCCAGCTGTCTCGTCTCATCAGTGCAACGAGGCAAGATCCTCTTTTTAAGCGTGAACCTCTGCTTCAGTGGCCCCTTAAGAAAATGCAGTTTGGCAACATTGAAGAGGACACTGTGGGAAACCCGGAAGTGCCCTACTTCAAAGATACTGTATCTTTATTTTGCTCTTCATTATCACAAGCCAGATTCAAGGTACGAGGCCATATGACAATTCAAATAAAGCTGGTGTTAGGAGGACTTACTTGGCTCTAAGAATCCATCGCTGGGCTCGGCACGCAGCCAGGATTTGCAGTACACTGAGTCGTTGAGTTTGGGGATGAATGCAAAGTGACAAGGTACTTGCCCGTCATTTTTTATGAGGAAGCGCTCCCTCTGAAGCTGCCGGAATTTAACGTTCTCGAATGTAAACTGTGGAGCAGACAAAAAGAAGAGCTGCGTTAATACAGACACTGTGTGATTAACATCCCAGAGGAGAACAAGTTACATGTGTTCAAAATAAGATTTTCCTTCTTTTCAGAACAGATTATTGGTGATTTACTTGACATCACTGAGGAGGAAGGATATTATAAGAGTAATTTTACCTCTCGTCTGCTCAGAGACACAGATGGAAGGAAGTCGTTTTCCATTCTGTCCATTGCTCGAACTATTTCTTCAAACACCTTTTTGTGGCGCTGCTCATCGACCACTTTCACCTATTACACAAACATCAGTTCATAAGTTTCATACACGTATTATTGTTGTGGTGCAAATATAAAACAAGCTTTTTATTCCGCTTCAGAACAGCCCTGAGGCCTCAGAGACAAAAGAAACCATGCTGGATTGGATTTGCAGACAACAGAAGGAGCCCGCCAAAGTTCAGATGAGCCCAGATACAGAACCTTAGTGGCCAAACCGGGAGGAATTACAACCCGGCTACAGGCACTAGATGTTGATGATACATGAGCTTAAAGGCTTTGAAATGCTGCATCTTAAAGTCTTTGGGTGGCAGCGATGATGACAGGCTCTGGGAGGAGTAGGTGGAACCTTAACATAAGGATAAAGATAGCCTTAACGAATGCAGTGAGACAGGAGATGGTGTGGAACAGGCTGGAGTCAGTAGAGATTGTAGACCAGGAATGGCCAACCCGCAGCTCGCCAGCCACATTAGGCTCTTTGCCTGCCATTGTGCGGCTCGTTGAACCATTAGCTGAAATCATCCGAGTGCGGCTCTCCAAAGTATAAATATTTATTTTGTGAAACTCAAGAGTTCGGATGCGTCACTCAGCAAACAGCACCATGACGCAACATCCTTCTCCGACAGCATCAACAACACTCCACAGCCTTCACTACAACATATTTTGTGGGGTGGGGCTAGTTCGAGCGCTCAGGTACAGGGATACTTCAGATCCGCCACATGGAGCAGATTTCTGAAGAAGTTGGGGTGAATTGGTGGATCAGATGCAGACACAGGCACATCTGATGAGCAGCTCGGTAATAACTCATTAACCAAATGTCATCAACACACAAAGGATGCCTTTTGGTCAAAAGTTTTTGTCTTTGTAGCAGCAGAAACAACATTGTTCTCTATGAGCAGCCAGCCAACAAACAGCAGCAAATGCGAAGACAGATACCAAAAAAATACCTAATAACGCGACTGTTATTCACTGTAGTGTCACCAAACTCACTGCAGCCTTCACTTGACTTGATCAAACAACACTTGGTTTGATTGTGAGGATTGTAGTGATTTTGCAATTTGCAGACAAAATTATTCTCGTTATTGCTGTAAATCCACGCCTTGCCGACTGTTCGGACTTTTTTAATTTCATATGGAAATATATGATACATTATGTATTTTCACTTTGTCATTTTGTGTCTGTGTGAGAGAAGTTTATTTATTTGAGCTTGTGTCAGCCCAATTTCTATGATGTCACTCTTGTAGGACCGCCGTCATTTTTGTGGCTCTGACTCTTTTCCTGGTTGGTCACCCCTGCTCTAGACTGCGTCTAAATCTACACCCATGTATTATTACTGGAATTTATAAGAGTGTGTTGGGTCATCATATATTCAGGACAACTTGGTACTGTATTAAATGTCATCAGTGTCATATTTTCATTTGAAGACATGGATGCTTACCCCAACGCTGAAGAGTGAGCTGACTGGCTTGTGGTCACTAGTTTGCAGCTCCATGTGACTCCGGTATTTTAGCTGCTTGACATCGTTGCCTCTCCACAGGATTCTGTCACACCAAGCCGGGACGCGGCACTTTCCACTGCAGGAAATGCCAACAGTTTCAGAGGGAAAGTCAGGAATCGGGCACACAAACATACACACACAAAAGTACTGCTGACTGTGTGTTTGTGGAACGACAAGGTCGGAAAATTTTTCCATACAACTTCTTTCAGTAAAGAAGGCAAAAAAGAAATCTGAATTGTTTGTCAACAGCAGACAAACAATTGAAATCCTGCATCAAGCTCATATCTATCTACTAGACGGTTTTACCTAGAGTCCCATCGGTCGGTTTTGGGGTCATATTTGTATGTGGGGATGAAGTTGATCTCTCCCTCCATGAAGTCTGTGAAAGCTCTCTTCGTCTGCCTCTGTATGTTCAGCTGCACATTCAAATATAAGCAATGTTATTGTTTTGATCATTGAGGCAAAACTGAGTCAATCACAAAAACAAATTACATTAAGGTTTACTTTATGTAATAACTTTATCAAATTATGATTAAAACAACATTTCTCTATTAGTTGCATATACAGTACATCAATATTGTTTCTTATGCAGAAAACATGAACAGTCCACATCTGATATTGCAAACAATCTCAGTCTACTCAACTCAAACAATCTTTAGTTACTGAGCAGGACTACAATCATGACCATTTTCATATTTATATACATTAAGGCAGATGTGACAAAATATAACAAAAGCATGGATTAAACTGTTTAATGGAGTAGATCCATTAAGTTCAATCTCCTCAATCCACTCCATTTCCTTTTGTGTTCTTAAAAGTGTTAAAAATCCATCTTTTCATTAAAAAAACATTAATATTTACCTGATCGAATTCCTGAAGCTTTTTCAGCTCATTTTGAGCAATCAGCCGTTTGACTTCAGCGGCTTCGTACATGAAGAGACGATAGTTCAAGTCCCCGAGCCAAACTACCACGCTGAAAAACACCAGAAAGTTTTAAACACAAGAAACAGCTAAGCTCATTGACATCACAGTGAAGAACTATTGTAATAACTGTTAGAAATGGAAACCTGTGTGAGGTGTGATGACGCAATGTAGTGGCAAGAGGAATAACAAAAAAATAAAAAAAAGACTCACTCATGCTTTACGATACTGAGAGGAGGGTAGTCCAGTAAGTGGAAAGTCATGCGGGCACATATGTCTTTGTAGTCCTGATTGCGACGTTCAAAGTCTTCCACGTGTGCAGCAAGATGAGAGTTGACGATGCAGAAACTAGTGTTGTGGAAAACGAATCTCACTGCCACGCCTCCTTTATTACCCTGAAAGAAATTATACAGGCTGTTAAGTTCATGCAGGGTTAATATCAAGGCAGGTGTAAAGAAATAATGCGTCCAACTCATTCAGGCTGATGTCTCTTTTTATTTTTTCATTGTGTCAGAAATTTTTTGCAACCATCGCAGTCTGGGTGCTGCAACAAGCTACAAACAAACAATATAAATGCAGTAGAAAAATGAGGTGATGATCAAAGTGACACCACGTCCACTTTCGCTGTTTAATTCCAAAGCAAATTTTTCCCTGTTAAAATGGCTCGAAACTCCGTTTGCTTCAGGTATTTTCTGAATGCAGCAGTGAAGTACAAGGATATCGCTTTAACTGAATTACATCACAGTGGCCATCACCTCCGACTCAATAGTGAAACAGCAGAGCAGGTATTAAGCTCCTATAAGACTGCCCAATTCTCAAAGTCTGTAGGAAGATTTGAGCTCTTGGGAACATACCATCTTTCCCATGATTCCTGTCCCGACGTGCTCCGCAGCCACTTCTTTTATCTGGTTCTTGTGATTCTTTTTGACAAAGACCACGAGCATCATCCCGACCAGTCGTATCGTCCGAACCTGTGATGAAAACAAACCCATGAGCACAAAGTGCAAAGGGCTCAAGTGGACAACGCAGAGATTTTCCTTCATTCCAAAACAACGTTTAAACAATGTCACAATGTCTGCCTTTACTCACCCTCTTGTACTTGGCTTTAGGGTGTAAGCTTCTCTCCACTGCTTCCAGCCACTGCTGCTCCTTAGACGAGTCCATGTAGAAGAAAGCCTCGGTGCTCAGGTCCAGTTCTTGAAAGCTAGAACAATAAACCAAGGCATCACAATAGAGGTTATCAACAAGTCCCAAATGGCTTCGAAGTCAAAGGAGGGCTGCATGATTAATTCTTACTGACCCAAGTGCATAAATATCAGGAGGCTCAGCATCACAGCAGAGCCATGACTCAAGGCTGCTGTCAGGAGACTGGCCGTTCACGTTCCATGTACCCGTGAAAAACCTACCGAACATCAAATGGTATATCGTGAGAGGCAGCATAAGCAGGGATCTTTAGCTCAAGAGATATATACATACATACATATTTTAAGTAATTAAAAATCATAGACACAGAGAAGAGAAAAACTTGTCTTACTTGAAGGGTCGGATGTCCACATACTCATTCTCCTTCTTCCCCAGGCGGTGCTTGATGAGATATTCCCTCTGCCCCGCCTGACTGGAAAACATGGCCTGCCTCATGCTGTTGTTGGTGGGACTGTCGCACCAAGATGTTGGTCTGTCCGTGCGGTCCAACCCGGCCCGAAAACTACTGGAATAACAGCAGAAATAACGTCACTACACACAGATTTAACACATTCACCAATTCCAGTAAATTGAGCTTGCCGGGTCACCTACTCGGGTCTGGTGCTATTGTTTACGGAGTTGTCCTTGGACTGCAAGGACACGGCTCGCTCTTTGGGGATGGGTGCAGGAGGCAGAGGAGCGGATGGGGTAAAGGAGGTTTTACGAGGAGGTAGAGGAGGAACCGGTGGAGGATCCCTGGTAGCAACTAAGCGATTCTGGTTGTTCTTCTTTTCCTCCACTTTCAGTGTGTGGTTGAAAGTGTTCTCAAAGCCGAAGTCCGAGGCGAGCGACTGAACCGGATCTTCAGTAACATCAAATAAGAAAAAGAAAGAAAGAAAAAGAAGCAGATTTGATCAATGAGCAACATAAGTTGATATGAAAGAGAAAATCACTGAAGCTTTGTTTGGACATTGGTGCATTACCTGTGGTGTTTTGATTAGCAGAGGTGCTGTTGTTGAGTTTTGGAGGCTGTGCACTGGTAGATTTCGACAGACTGACTGCTGAGCCCACAGAGTTGGTGGCCTTTGTGGCTCTTTGAGGTGGGATGGGGACCATTCCTCTCTGGGAAACTGGAGTGAGGGGCTCCATCGCTTTGGATTTGCTGAGCTGGGATTGAACTGAGGAAATGGACACAATAACCAACACAACTTTGTTAAATACCCGTTTTATTTCAACTTAGACAAATGAAGAAAAAAAAACATAAAGCCATAGTGAAGTAATAACCATCAAACTAATTACTGTAAATTAACATTTTCCTATAACAGACTGTAAATGTAAACATGTAATGAAATAAAAAAAAGAGTTAACATCCTGAAGGGCACAGTTAACATGTGGCCTGTGACAAGAAGGCAGAGAGTTAAATCTATTGGTGCCACCTCCCATTAAGGGTTACTTTACAGGAAGTAAAAGGAAATGATGGTGTTAACTGTCTGACTGGATAAACAGGTTTCATGATGGAGCTATATCCTGCCTTTTAAATGTACTCTCTCTCTCTCTCTCTCTCTCTCCCTCCAGGAAGTTACTTACTCAGAGGCCGAGCAAAGGATGATTCCTGTGTAGTTTCATGCAAACCACAACTGAGTTTCCATGTGGACTCCTGGCTGTGTGGATTTTTACTGCTTCATAAAGTGTCTTTCTTTGATCTCTACCACAGTACATGTGTTTATATGCACTTCTCTACGTGCACTTCCTAAACATACCTTTGACTCTCTATGTTACATTTTAAAAAAGAAATTCTATCACTGCTTGTTGACATGAACATTTTCTTGAAATAAAATAAGTGCGTGTTTTTCTTATTGTATTATTCACTATTAAATTGGTCAAACATAATTCCAACACCTTTTGGAGGGCAGAAGTTGTGTTGACATCATTAAATCTGAAATATTAAACTTAATTTTGGATGACGGAAGCTTCAATTCCCCGACAGCTGCATTCAGAATCAGTGCAGCACCTTTGCTGAAGGATATGATTTGAAAAATAGCGGCCAACAACAACTTTCCACATACTTCTGGGTGGCAACAATACACAGGAAATCAGCAAGCGATGTAATCCACCCTTAGTAAATAAATGTTACATGAGTGCTTAAATAATTAATCATTGCACTGCTTCAGGCTGCAGACAGCGCAGTCTTACCTTGCTGCTGAGCACTCTTCACCTGGACAATGAAAGTCTGAGTCCGATCATCTTCCTGCAGTTCTAACAGCAGCTCCGGGGCTTTTTCTCCTTTGATTCGTATCCGAACACGAGCTGCAGAGAGAAACAGAAGAAACACACACGCACGTTGGATGCTGTTGGACTTTGCAAACACACGAGAAAAGCAGACTGTCTAGGACACAAAGCAAAGTGATTTAACAGTGAACCAATCCAGCATTCTTTCAGAAAGTCCTGGCAACACATGACCGTGGTCTGCTACTAAATAAAGACGTTGAGCTTCAAGCATGCTCTGAAAACGTGGTATGAACAGACCAGAGCTGTGTCGCAATGAATGACATAATAAGGCTCTTCAGGTTTCATATTTTCAACTTGGACTATAAAAAAAAATTAACAAACATTTTGAAAACAAAAAGATCTAACTTTAACTTCACTTACAATGTCTTGAGAAATCAATCAGAAGAGCTTCCTCAGCTTCTGAAATGAAAAGAGAAAGCGGGGTTTACACAAAGCAGTTCAAAGGTCATCAACGGCATCTCGTTGCAGGTGATATGTTAAGTTATCTTGACTCTCACTTGTACATAAATCTGTGGCACAGAGGAAACCAACATGAGTTAAAGCAAGAGGCTGCTACTACCCAGCAACAATCTCAAACATCTCAGTGAATATTTCAATAAACTTTGGAGCATTTGTGCCGTCAATCCTCAACGTTTGAATATATGAAACAGTTATGAACAAAAAAATGACACATACCTCGTACAAATTCAAAGTTATCATTGATGGGTATTGACAACTGAGCCACCGGCCGCGACACGACAGCGTCAGGTGTGGCTAAAACACGCAATCTGGATAAGAACAGCACAGACTCCAATTTAACATCAGATTTGTCCAGTTTCCAAATCATATAATGTTCCTTCAATGAATAATACATTTTCCCAGCATTCATTGTGATATCATAATAAAAGAAATGTTAAGATACAAAGAAAGTAGATGGATTATGAAAATTAGGGTGATATTATTGTGCCCTTAAAAAGCAAATGTAAAAACATAACAACGTGCACACATGCGAGACAGCCGAGTGCTGCGGTTCATTCAGTTCTTGTGGGCAAAGCGACGGTTCACTGCGGCAGCATGAAGCACATTGAGTGGAGCCGAGCTTTGGGTCATTAAGGAGTCCGAACGAGCAGCGGGGTGATGTAGGCGGGGTCTTATTTCACTCTCCAACAATAACTGACTAAGAGTCGAGGTCAAAGCTGCACGCTGGGCACCGCCCACGCTTCCTGTCCCCCTCACAATCGCTCTGACTGCTGCTGAGAAGAAGAAAATGATTCAACCCTCCAGGACAACGTGTGTCACTTCCACCTCATCAGCATGTCGAAAGCTACATGACACTCAAAATCAGTACATCTCCTCTGGGGCCAGCAATATACTAGGAACATTAGGTAACAGTGTTTAAAAAAAAAGAGTATGTGATATAAAAGTGCTTACACATTAGTATTTAAAGGTTTACAGTATCTATTATCTGTCCTCCTGTGAACCTTTCCCATTTAAAAAAAAAAAAAATTCACGCTTCAAATTAAACTGCAAATTAACGCATCAGTGAAGGCCAGAATGTACAACAGTCTTATGAATCATGATAAAACCGCCCAAAATAAACCACCTATTAATAAACATAAAACAGGCTCAAAAACAACATGTATGCTTAACAACAATTTGACAAAACGTCAACTAAAATGCTGAATAATTGTTCTGAAAACACCTTAGCTTCTGGCTTCCACTGACAGAACTCCTGCTACGTTTACTATGGGTGGTTTTAATACAGTTAGCCGAGCATGGAGATGCTTGTGTGCCCATGTGAAACTCATTATGATTCAGGCTCAAGTGAAGGAATTTGAGATAATCTGCAGTGAGCTTGCTGCTAGTGGGGCTAAAATGTTTTACACCACAGTTAAAAGACGAAACATCCTATTTCTCCATTCACAAAGTGTCAACTGGGCACAGTCCTGTCGGGCCTGGATCAGGTTTCATCTTTAGCATCAGCAAACCTGATTGGAGAACATGTTTCATCCAGTGGAGCATCAAGGTTAAAATCCCTGTTGGTGCAACACTAAACCGAATCACAGCTCCACCTGCACATTATGATGCCGCGTGTCCTCGATCACACAGCCAACCTCTTTCATCTCCGACATTAGGCATTTCTATGACTACAAGTTGTAGCACTGCTGAAAGCACAAAACGTAAGTCTTATCTTTCATTACTGCAACTAAACATCAAATGTATTTACTTTATTAGCCATGACAACCAACTCAAGAACTCAAATTAGTTCAGGTGTATGTTAGAAGCGATGTTTGATTTACCAAGCAGCACAAATATCCATAACACGACAACCGATGGCAAATAAATTGTGAAAAGGCTGCCAAATATTAAAGAAAACCTGCTCAGCATTACAGATGGGACACATTAGACCCAGTGTAGTCTACCATAAAACAGACAAAGATGTCAAAGAGCAAAGGAAACACTAAGAAAAGCAGTGTTAAAACTCTTAACAATACACAGAACGTGTGATGTCTCTCTGAAAAGCTCTATCCTGCACCAAAAGTACACAAAATTCTCTGATACTTACACAAATTCTCCATTTCGCTCAATTAGTGACAGTAGTCTGGGCTCCTTCTGACCAGACCTCAGCTCCTGACCTCTTACAGTGTGAGCAGCACAATCAAGGATTTAATGTGACTGAGGATGAGAGAAGTTCTCTGACATTACGGCTACTATTTTCAAACTGAGACAGAGTTCTCAATTTATGACTGCAACTTAATGTGAAATGGTCACGGCCAGATTAATAAATAACGAGCACAAACGGCCCAAAATTTGTATAAAAACCAAGATACACAAAAGGACCAAAAAAAACAACCCTGAATATGACTTGTTTTTGTTTCACAAATGAGCTGCAGGAGTTCATATTAGTGTGTGGTTGCTTTGCATCTGTTCAAAACATCTTCCTTTGCCAACTCTTGGTCATTTGCTGTCTCATTTCTACATTTTTTTTAGTGTCATAAATGGGATATGTCTTTTTTTGGATTTGAATTTTGTTTTGCATTGATGTAGTCTGAATCTCTATGATGCCAGATGTGATGGGCACCAAACCCCTGTGACCCAGCTTAAAAACAATAATAACATAGAGGGCTCGTGAATGAACGGCTCCATCGATGCAACCAGCCTGTGTTGCTTTGTGGTTACAGTGGTTAGTTAGCAGCCCTCTGAATTTGTTTTGCTGCCTAAGTTTGGTTGTTCTTGGGTTCATTTGTCTGTTTTTACATTGCAGGTTGAAGTTTTCGATGGTGAATTGTGACACTTTTCTAATTTTTGCACTTACACTCTCCAGTTATGCTCTGACTGGCCTTCAGGCCATATTTATAATATTGTTTTGTTTATTTTGCATCTTTGTATATTTGTGTGACATTTCAGTAAGTCATAGGAGCAATGTTTTATCTCCTTATGTTTTCCTTACAATTTCATTGTTAATAAATTGACTCATTTAAAAAAAAAAAGTTTAAGTAATTGACAATTCTTTTTAGCTCATTGCCTTTTGTAGTTATCCTTTTTCACATTCCAGTTGATTTAATTCTCATTTGAGACATCTGTCCCCTTTTTTTCTTTGAATACCTCTACAGGGTAGAAATATGTGACAGATTTCAAATGTCACTTTTGGGATGTTTTGCATCTCACTTTGGTCACTCTATTGTATTTTTTGGGTATTTTTCAATGTCATTTGGACAGTTTGTGTCTCCTTTTGAATATTATAGTTCTTTTTGCCATGCGTCTGCACTGGATTAGGATGGTTTTGCATATCTTTAGGACCCAATCCGACACACTATGTGTCTTGTTTTGACCGTTTCTTTAAGTAATTCTGGAATAGACTCACACTGTCTCATTAATCTGTCCGTGCAAAAGATTGAAGGTGATTCGGGGTGTTAGGAAAAGCCATGCTCATCAAAATTAGGAGGCAGATGAAGTGATGACAAGCGATGAAATAAGGTAGTTTGTTAATGAAGCAAAAACGTAAGTCATGAATCTATTAAAACAGTGAGAATTCAGCTGAAGGTGACACTGCTTACAGTAAATATCAGTGGTAAGTATCAACTGCGGATATGTTAGAATGTCATTACAGCCTTTTTAAAGCAGTTTTAAGAGAGCATCAATTGGGCAGTCAAGCTAACGTTAGCAAAGCAGCTAAAACAAACTTAACAAAAATATAACACTAAAACAAGCCGGAGCTAAACCTCAAAAAGGATATTGCCAGGCATTCCTCGCTGCATAAGCCGAGAGAGGACTCCATTCTTACCGGCGGGAGGCAAAAATCAGTGTAACATGGGCCGGCTCGGTCAGGAAGCTGCGGCCGGAGAAAGTTAAATCCCAGCCGGCGCCGCGGCGGCCTCCTTCCGGGCAGCTGCTAAAGCTAACAGTCGGTGTCTCCCAGTCGGGTAGTTTTTGTTATTGTTATTGTAGCTGGACGGTGGCACGAAGGTTAAAGCAACACTACGAAGTCCAAATATCTCGCTGAGAGTTCACAGCCGTGTGTGTCGGAGGCGTGAAAACAGAAAGTGTCCCGCTCGGTGCCGCCGCCGCTCGGACTGCATAATGTTAGCTGGCAGTGTGAGCTTCCTCCGGGTGTGCTGAGCTCCGGCTGGCTGCTCCCTCCTCCTCCTCCGGCTGCTCCGTCCACCGGGTGGCAGCTCCCTCCTCCTCCGGCTGCTCCGCTCCCTGTTCACTTCTTCATCAGCCTCACTTCTTCACCCCACCCTGCTTCAAATTTTTTTCTCCGTATAACGCCATCTCCTGCCCCGGAGTGTGAGCCTCAGTGGCAGTCTTCTTCTACTTCTTTTCTGATTCAGGCAGAATGGACGCATCGCTGGCGTATTGCTGCCCTCTGCTGGATAGTAGGCCTCGTCAACAAGTACACGGGTATTTAAAAAACGGTGATATTTGTTTTCTGTGCGTTTGGGCCTTGCATTTACAGCTGCATTTAATGCAGCTGCGAGTCAACACAGCTACAGCCTTGAGCGGCCCCCAAACCCCTAGCCGTCAGGGCTTGGGCCCTTCGGGGCTCGCTAGTGATGACCCAAAATTTCATTCTCAAATTTTGGCACGTCTACTTCAGCTCCCCATTACAAATCCTGCCTACAACCCTGCCATATCCATGCCTCCCATCTGTTTTACATGAAAGAAGTACTAATAAATGCAATCGAGAATAACACAAGTGATATTTGTTTCAAATATGCTTAAAATAACTTTCATTCTCCCATCCCATAGTAATAAATGGTAATTACATTTCACTCATATAGTGCCACGCAAGGCACCAAGTCCATCCACTTGGAGCAATGTGGGGCTCAGTGTCCTCTCTTGTCAGTGTGACAGGCAGAGATGGGAATTTAACCCACAACCTTCTGAGGGGGAGACAAAACTCTACCAACTGAGCCACAACCATTTTATTCATTACATTAATTGTTGTCATTTTGCAGCCACTCTTTTAGCCTTTGAGGTCATTCAGCTCCTTGTTATAGTATTTTGTCAATCTTTGTAGCAATTGTACTTCTCCGTTCTCTCATCTTTGATGTAATTTATTTTTTCAGTCAGCCTAAGATATCTCTTTGTTGTCTGATTTCATGTTAGATGTAGTTAAATTCAGTTTCCAGGTAATTTTTTTGTGTTCTTTTCTATATTCCATTTATGTTTGTCATTATTTTCTGACATTCTTATGAACAAAAACCTGAAATGTGACTCATCTAATGTAGAGTTTTATTAGTAAAAGCAAGTTACACTGCATTGATCTACATATACAGTTCTTAACATGTCTGAACCAAAACAAGAGGAACTACCTGTACCTTTCAGACAACAACATATCTGATCTTGATATGAATTGGGGAAAATGATGTCATGAGGTTGTGAGTTAAACCAATAGGGAAGTACACGAAAATTTAAAGTAAGACAAAATATTTATAATGTAGATAAAGGATGCTGTATCTTTACTGATATGACATCTTTCAGCTGTTATAGGTTTGAATCTTGTGGATGGCATATGGGCTGGAGTCCCGGTGTGGCCACATGTCTCCATTGGGCAGATCCCTCCTAGTCTGCTCCCCGTGACAGTCAACCATCTCCACCGCCAGTGTGGATGGACTGAGGATGTCTGCAGTGCGGTAGGACTGTGTGAGGCGTTGGAAGGAGGAAGTGTCGGAGATGTCGTCGTCATACAGGTCTTCGATGAGCCCCCTGCGGTTTCTGCGAGCTGCTTTCAGCTCCTCGCTCAGGTCAGAAACCAGATCCTTCACATCTCGTACCACTGTGGAACGAACCCCAAACAGACAGAGCAGGAAGACAAGGCCAGCACAGATACCAGACACAAAGTACAGAGCCACTCGCTCTGGAAGACCTAAAAATAAAAAAAAAAGAAAGAGAGAGAAACAAGCTGAATTCATAATGTGCCAACATAAAACAACAAATTCAACGGGTGACCTTCTGTATCACATTATTCATTCAGCACTTGTTGAGAAAGTGAGGCCTAGTCGGGGGCTGTGCAGACTGCACTGTCCTAACCTGCAGCAACATCTGGATCTCTGTAGAGGACCATTTACATTATTAGAGTGCTTCTTCTTTAACAGTGAAAGCTGTGGAACCTCACTTTTATTACCAATTTCTTCTCATTTTGATGCATTTAACTAACCAGATGTTACTCAAATATATGCATCCATGACCTGCTTCAAAGCAGAAATTACATCCAGCCTTCTCCAGAGCTTCATGATTTCACTCAAAACATGTGGTTTTTACAGGTGTTAGCCAGTTTCCCACAGCTTCTAAGTACTTTGGATACTTTTGACTACCTGCCAAATTCAGAATTCTAACAAAATTGATTAAAATATCATTGCTGTACAAAAACAAACCCTTGTTGTGTTTTCATGAAGAAAATAGCTTACAAATGCGTTGAGCTCTGATTAATTTTTAAGTACAGTTCAATTTAATTAATTAAGTTGAATTAGTTTTGCCTCGTAAAATATATTGTACCCCAACCAAAAGTTTAGAAACCTGATTCCAATCACTATTTTTCCCCTCCTTTAATATTGCTAATTGGTGTCACTTTGCATATTTTTGTTAAGCCTGATTAGTTGTGTTTATCTTTACAATTAAATATCTAGGATGAACCATGCTTGTAATTGAATAATAGGCACTTTTTGAGTTGGACACAAAGATTACATAAAAGCGTTCATTTGCGTTGAGCAATTAACCTCGAAGATTATCTTGGAACTAATTATCACAATAGTCATTAAATTCAAGAAGTATTGTTCCTTGTAAGTGAACACAGAAGCTCTAAAAATGCATTGGAAGCTGCCAATAATGCTTTATAACATGTCTGGTGTAAAATGTGATTGTGTATATAGTGATGAAAATGTTGAACTTTTCATATTATTGTATTGGTTTTTGTAAAGTTATTTATGGGAAATCTCTGTCATTACAGAGATTATATGGAGCTCTTTAATGCAGACCATTCAGAAGAACTTTCTAATATGGTCAGTCTATTCAGTCTGAGGTCAAAAGTGCAAATCAATGGCTGGATTATATTTTTCATAGAAAGCATCTGGTGTCCAGCCAACAGGGGGCATAAAAAGGCTAAAACAAGAGCCAAACATTATTAATGTTTCTGACGCTTTCTTAGCGTTTTGCTGAATGGAATAGTTTGCAATTCAGACCTACTCTCCCTGTGAGTTTTTTTTTTTCTTTCTTCAAACATGTATTTTTACAGAAAGTTAAGTAAATTCACATCATGTTATCTTTTTTGCTACTAGTAAAAGTTGCTACTCACTACACCCACAATTTGAATTATTATTTAAACTATATCTTATGCATTCTGTGGTCAATATTTGTATGTTTTAACAAAGAAAATATATGCTTTTAAAATGATGCACACCATTATGTGATTTGTATTCCTAGTTTATTGCTTGTTTAAGGAATGTGTATTAAACATATACAGTATAACTGTAGATTGAACTGAATGTCTCCTAAGGTAACTATTTTCCTTTGAGAAGCGTGATTTGTACTTTAGCTGAAATTGAGTAGCAGTTTAAGTAATGTAATAGCCATTGTACCAGAGAACAAATTTCCTGCAGTCTCTCTACCTCTGATTGTCACTGTCGCTGCAGGTCCATGTGAGTGAAGCGCTTTTCAGCCACTTTATATTTAAAAATAAGTAAAATTTAAAAACAAGTGGTGAAAGTGGTGCACTTGGTATAAGGTTACCTTTTGGTCTCAATTTGCTTGAATTATAGTAAAAAACTTTATCATATGTCACAGTAGTGCCTAAATACACAGTGTAGTAAGTGAAAAGATAAATGGAAATAAATATGAAAGGAAAGTGAACATATAGGTTGTATTTGTAACAGGCACTACATATTTATTCGAGTGTCATACAAATGAACTGTGCTGTCAGAGCTATTTAATGCATTTACATTACATACTCTACGTTGGATAAACTTTTGGAGCTTCCACTCAGTTCTGTGAAAGATAAAAAAAAAAAAAATTCACACGGCTCTCTAATTATAGTACACCAAGATAGCATGCATGTACCCTAATGTCTAAAATGACACCAGTACACATACCTAACATTTTTTCAATGATCTCCAGTGAGTTGGTAAAGAGCACGTTTTGAGGCCTGTAGGTGGGGCCAGTGTACCATCCACCTGTAGGTGAGAGGGGTCTAAGTCTGCTGCACCCAACAAAAAAACCTGCAAAGGCCTGCAGAGACTCTCACCGTGTGTGTAGTCTGAAATCATGAAAGGATCCGTCGACCCCCGACCCACGTCTTCCAGAAGAAATCGAGGCACTGCGAGGGATGAAAGGGGGAATATTGTCATATGAAGCAGTGAATTGTACCAATTGAAGTCTGGCTTTTGACCCACCACAAGTGAAGGACACTCGCAGGTGCTTCCTGGTGCCGGGGAAGCACGGGTCCCCGAAGGTTTCAATATCAGCCAGGACTGAACAGTTTGATCTGCCGTGACATCTGCGTGACACTTTCCTCAGAGCCACAGGAGACATACACTCTGCAGTTCACCATGAGAAAAGTTTAACGGTCAATATATCAAACTTTATTTATATAGCACTTTTCATACATTTTGTAACACAAAGTGCTTCACATGGTTAAAAACAACAACAATAACAGAAAAAAAAGAGAATTAGAACACACATGACCACACACACACACACACACACACACACACACACACACACACACACACACACACACACACACACACACACAAAAAAAAACACATACG
>OMNM01005000.1:13700-32764 GCA_900302745.1 Parablennius parvicornis | reverse complement strand
TGAGGTCCAGTCGGACTCGCGCAGGCAGCGCTCCCCTCCGCCGGTGGAGCCGCTGGATTTTGGCTTCGTACCCGCGGCCGTTTATGACACACATGCCTACTACGAACCAGGGACCATAGGGATCCTGTTCCACATGGTCCACGCATTTCTCTACGTGGTTCAGCCGAACTCTTTCCCCAAAGGTGAGATTAAACCCTCCCTCCGCCTTCTCCTGCTGTCTTATTCCAGGATATTATCCCAGGTCTCATTCCTCTGCTGGATGTAAGTCCTGAAATGGATCAACACACGAACCAGAGCCATTAAAATACAACTTATTGCGATATGAATTTCTGTTTCCCTAACAGGTGGTGCTGAACACCCACCACATTAATATGATTACACATTTAATCTTGACTTGCCAATGTTACATGTCTGTCCTGTATTTAAATCAATATGACTATTAAAAGAATCTGGCTGATGAATAACACAGTGCCAGTATGTCATAATCGACCTCAATTAAATTCAAGAAAATGTGGTATTATCAAGTAGTTAACTGACTAAATAAATAACTGTATCTATAAGAGTGCTTTACTTTGGAATTAAGAACTGTGATGTAAACTGTTTATTTCATTTGATTTCATCAAATTTGATCATGAAATGTTTGTCATATTTTTGTATGTGTAGAAGCTGATGGGTGGTCATAAGTCAAGTTGCTTTCATGGTAAAATTGATGAAACATGACGATTGACCAAAAAATCTCCTCAGTGGTTAAAACATCTCACATGTTAGTCTTTTGCTAAGATGCTTTCCAAAATTGTATCTGAAAAGGAATTTAACACCCGCACTAGATATCTCAAAGGCATCATTTAATTTTAATGAGCAAGTTGTGTTGAATAGAGAGGGTACGGGTTCTGTATATTTATTGTGACCTGAATGAGTCTGGAGGAAATAAATATATAAAGGATCTCTGGGCACATGACCTGCTCACAGCTTGTGTCCACTATGAAGCCGTGACCTTTACTCGAGGGTCACATGTCACAAAGAGGGGAAGCCACCTGTCTAGAGGACTCTGTCAGAGTAACAGAGTCTGGCGGCCAGTTGGTACGTCATAAGCAAAACAGCAAAGTCCATAAAAATATCCAAAAGTACACAGAGGCTGCGGTGGCACAAGGCATTTGCACAATGCTGCGTCCTTTTTATCTGAGGGATAGATAGTCAATGTCTTATTCATAAATGGAACACTGCCTTGCGTTGATTTGCGGGATGACTGGCAGTGATGGCAAGATGACGTTGATCCCATAAACCAATGTTATGAGCAGATTAATGGGATCAATGGCTGTCATAAGGTCATGAGTGGTCGTCTTCGGTCTCGCCTACATGCAGGCGATTGACAGGTGATGATGAGTGGTATATCACATGATAAATAAGGTCGCACTTCTGTAGTCCAGTAACCCAGTGATGGCTGTAAAGAACTGCCAGCACACAAGAAGCAACTTGTTTGTGTATGTACAACTATGAGTGGTCACGTTGGAGGATGACACAGAGCAATAGGATTGAAGGTTTTAAGTTGCTGCCATTTTGGTGTCCAGGGTTAGGGCCGCTGGCTGGCTAATCAATTAGCAGATCAGCGATTAGAGGAGGCTTTCTCTGTCACCTGCATCACTGCATAATACTTTAAGCCAGTGGGACCATATGCTGCTGCTGCCATGGAGCTCTCGTATGAGTCACGGTCGCCAACACGCACAGGTGGAGACCTCCAGGTGTCACACACATCACCGGGATACATCACAGGTGTGCAACACCACACCATGCAGGATTCACCAAACACACACACATGCTTCAAAGTCATTGATGACCCTGTACAACACTGCTGATGGTGTTGGCTCTGAATTGAGGCCATGGCCTCAAACTGACATCTCCCCTGAGTCAGTATGAGAATAATGAGGTTGTTTTAGGGGGCTGCAGTAGAGCCGGGCAAAGCTTTCCCTCAAGTACACCTCAGTTCAGGTGACAGTCGGCTGTAACATGAAAGTTATGAGCCGAGAAACATCAATAATTTACGATAATTTATCTTGGTTGAATTAAAAAAAAAAAAGTGTAGTTGAATTATGAATTATGAAAAAATTATGAACTTCATGCTTTAAGCAGAATGTTGTTTTTGTGATGCAATCAAGGCCGCTCCTCCATCCATCCATCCATCCGTCCTTCCATCCATCCATCAGTCCATCCATCCATCAGTCTATCCATCCATCCATCCATCCATCCATCCATCCATCCATCCCCTGCATGTTTTCTGGAAGGAAAATGAAGCACATGGAGAAAGGCCTCACAAAGTCATTTTAATTCACGACCTTCTCATTTTCAGTTGCACAAATGATAAATAAAGGCATACAGTTTAGTTTTTCTATTTAACATAGACAGTAAAATGTTTAATTTCATGCATATGAAGCTTCTGTTTTTGTTTCAGCAAAAGAGCCAACATGGCTAAGATGGCAAAATCCTCTAATCCTCCCTATTCAGTGTGGAAGTTAAGTATTTGTATTTATTTGTCACCCCAAAGCCCTGAAAGAATTAGTGAGCCTAAATCACACTTACACTTGCATAAGAGGACAATCTTGGGGGAAAGTAAGAACAATTTGTATGCAGTTTTATTTTCTTGACACCAGATCAACTGGAGAAACAACAAGTTTACAAATGTATCTTCAAACTCCAGAATGACATGAGTTCAAAGTATTACCCGGTTTGTATGAGACCTTATTGTTACTTGTTTCTCATATTATTATTAGTTTACATACAGACAGAAATTTGGCCAGTTGTGCTGATTAACAATAGAGTAAGCTCTGAACTAACATATATACATACTGTAGAAGACTAATATAAAATGATAAGTCTCATATCTAAGGCTTATTGTTGTTAAAGCAAAGAATAATGAGTGACAATTACATAGAATACATAATCTGTCATTTATGTCACACAAAGTACCACTTTGTACTTTTGTAACTTTTATAAAGTTATTCCTGCTTTCACCAAGTTTCCAGCATGTTCACATGTGGACAGACATTATTTGTATCGTACAAATAAAGTTACTTTCAAGATCAAGTTGTTGTTCACCTTTAGGATCAAATTAATACAGTAACTGTTTGGGGTATTTTTTTTTCATTTTCTTGACATATTTCTACAAACTAACAATAAAAAAAATTGTGACTTCTCCTCATTACAGCTTTTACAAAAACACAAGTAAGCAAGCATGAAGTTGGCAGTGTAGTTTATATAGGTATAACTTTCTGATCAACATTAGAACAAGTGAATTCAACACCCAGACTGTGACAGGATGAGCGAGTTCAGTTGAAGCTGCTATAAAGAAAACAAGAACTGAAATTTATTGAAGACAACCTGAGGAAAGGTTCATGTCTGAGTGTCAAATCAGTAAAATGCACTTTAATGGTTTCACAACCAGTGTTGATTGTCAAAACCTATGTGACAACCTCTTTTTTTTCCATGTAATTTGTGTTTTTGGTTTCCAATCCTCTCTCTCTCTTTTATTTTTTTTTTGGATCAGTAGGTTTTACAGTGCAGAAGCATTTTGGGTTCGTCCACTGAACGAGGCGGCGTCTTATCCCTCTGATACACACAGTGGATTAGAGGATTAGCATCCACAGGGCTAATGCTAACACAAGGCTGCTATACCACCGCTACAGATGGCATTGTGACACAAACACACACACACACACACACACACACACACACACACAGACACACACACACACACACACACACACACACACGCACAGGCCCGAACACATGCACAGTGGAACTGGGTCATAGTCCTGGTGTTTGTCTGCGTCCTTTAATTGCTGTGATTTTAAGTTGTTTATCTGGAAGAAAGTGACTTAAATTACTGTAGATCAGCCTAAAATAAACTGGTTTGTCATATTTAGTCACAAAAAAAGTTACATATCTGGATCCTTTGTTAGGGACACAGCCTCTGCTTATGATGAACAGCAATTTGAAAAAAAACCCAAGACAAAAACCCTTTTTCATGTAAAATGTTTTGCATGTTTTGAACCTCAAAATACACTTTGGAGGACTGATGATATAATTTATATACACTTAAAAAGAATACATTTGGGCAATTGCTTTACTGCTACATAACATTCATTGTAAATTGACCAACTGGAAAACCTTCTGCTATGAGATTATTTTAAGATGCTTCCTAAAACATGATGTTGAATGTGTTCAGATTTTAAGTCAATATTAATCCAAATTTAAATAGGTCTAGTTTTAAGCTATTGGTCTGCATTATGGTTGTTTTATTTTCTTATTTTTTTTTAGTTGACACTGTATTAGCATCTTTCTATTGGTTATTTAAGGACTAACACTTACTTTGAATTATAAATATCTGTCGTAAAAGCCTAAAAAGACTCTGTGGATAATCCTCTTAGTATTTATACTCTGGCTCATGGTGGGCTCCGTAACTTTCTTTAGCTCCCCCACTCATGAAACACTGCACTTATAGTGTTGTGTAATGAACGGTAATACATAGTGCACGTTTACTTCGTTTAAAGTAACTTAAGTACTACATAACTGTCCTTTGGTAAATCACTTATGCTTTAACGCCCTCAAAGCTGGAGGCATCACATCGTTTCCCATAATCAAACTGCTCAAAATGTGCAACACTGCTCAATGCCAGAGCCACTATATTAATTTGTTGACCCCAGAAAAAGATATTTCAAAGATCGTTCCTGTCATAGACTGGTGAGCTTTGCCCACAGAAGATGGTTGGATAGATGATGAGTGTCCATCTGCTGCCAAAGTTTGTGTCAGAATCAACACGTTGCATTTCTAAGAGGGACACATGAAGATAAACTGGATAGAGGAGGAGAAAAACTAAGAAGGCATTGAGATGATGGAAAATTGTTTGATGACACTTATCTTTATTTTACACTTATGGGCCTTTTAAACTATCAGATTTAAACAGTGTGAACTGCAGAAGTTCAGCTCAGCTCGGTGGAAACTCAGAGGCCGTTATTGATCAAACAGTGATTGACCAACGATTCAAGGATGAAACTTGTTGATTGATTAGTGGATTCATGAAAACTAGAGCAGCCACAGTCGGAGTGTTACATAAAGCCGCATCCACACCTTCCAGTAATCTCTACGAACAGGTCAGTGTGGAAGATTCTGGTCACCAGCCTCTAATAACATTTACAGTAACTGAGCCCGGACTTTATATCAGATCTAGTAGTGATCAGCAGAGTTTCACAGCTTTTCGTGTTTGTTTGTTTTTTTGGCTCACTGCATCTGATAGCTCTGTTTTCCAAATTTTACATAATATTTTAATGAAACTGAAATACTAATTAGTCCAAGCTGGTATTTATTCAAAAGCTGACAATGATGGAAAATATTCAGTAAATTCGCTGAGATTTAGTGCTTCTTCACCAAAAACGAGAAAACTGCACTTTTGTTTTCTCTCAGAAAACCTGCCTGCTGAGAATAAAGTCGTCCACAGATGGAGACATCTGAGTCCAGTTGAGACGGTGGTCTCTTGGTCGCTTGGTTCTTTTTCAGCCCGTTTTCTAAAGGTTATTTATCCGCCGTCTTCCTTTCATTTGCAGTAGTTACCTCTTATACTGGGTCACTGAACTAAGCTGTCTCAGCTTAACTGCCCTCCATGGATAATGCTAAGTACCTGAGCAACAACAGGTGGTATTGACACAACTCAGATGTTCTCACATGATGCATCTGTGAAGTTAACAGGAACTCCAACGCTCTGGAATTGTAACCACCAGACACCTCTTTTATTAAGGATTTCACTCAAATGCAGCAGTCAGGAAACAGCGAGAGGAAGGTGGTGTTGAGAGGATTACCCATAAGGTTGTTATAGACGCCCCCGAAGCACTGTTTGTTTTATTCACTACACAGGATAAAAACACACTTTAGGACTAGCCAAGTTTGTTTACATGTGTTTAATTTATTCAGAGTACCGATAATGGAGCTGAAATTATGAGGTGAATGAGGCTGTTTAGGCTGTACGCTTATTGTTATCGAAGAAACCGTAAACATTGTGGAGGTAGTGAGACCGATTTAATTACTGAAATCCAAGCAAACACAATAAAACAGAAGGTGAGAAACAAATCTGATCGGTGTTGCGTCTCACCTTTTTGCACTTCGTCACCTCACCTGAGGGTCAGCGAGTTTGCAAGCAGAAGGCAGAACGGGACAGTGTGTCTATGTGTATGTATGTGTGTGACAGCTGTGTCAGCATTCACACGCTAAACTGGCTTCCATCTGGTCATTGTGAACCGCGAAGTCCCGCTGTACGGACCTGAGGACAAATACTGTCTGACTTTTATTTAATTTCAAAATAGAGGTGAAATTTATTTACTGTACAGGTGTTAATGTTTCTTTTTGTTCTATCACTTTGAATAAAGATAGATATTTTTACTTTGTGTAACGTCAATCGAGTAGGTCCAAATGTTCAGATGAAGTTTATGTGGGCAGGGAATTAAATCTGTAGTTTAGGAGGTTTATCTACTTCTACATTTAACGCTATTCACATATAAGGTTAATCAAAATATATATTTTGTATATATGCATATATGTGTGTGTGTGTGAGTATTTATGTGTGTACATGGAAGTGTCCTGTCTGTGTGCAGGAGTTTGTGTTTACCTGCTGAGTAACTGGGGGTGAGTCAGTGTGCAGGTAGGCTTATCGTTGGCTGACCTATATACAGTAAAGACCGACAGCTGGACTGGAATGAAGTGGCCTTTAGGACACGACAACACTCAGTGTGAGGCTGCATGATATCAGGACAACATGCAAAAAAACAATAATCATATTGCAATAATGACAAATTTGCAAAATATTATATATTAAAAAAAAGTATATATATAATATACCGTGATTATTTCCCTTTTGAGCATCAGTAATTATCACCCAGCTGAAATCCTCTGTGGTACAATGACACTCATGATTATTGCTTGTGAATATAGTGACAGCTACACAGCGTGTGCAGGTTTGATCATCTATATGTGAGAACATTGATCCACGTCAGAGGTTTTGAATTTGAGAGAAAAGACTCGCTCAGATTCTGATAATGTAAAAACCCAGGTGGGATGGAACAAAGCATTTTATGTGGTTGCTGCTGTATAAAAGTGTGTTTCATTTGTGATTTCTCCTTCTTATATTCTTGGTTCATTACCTGGTTGGAAGGATTAAAGCAGCTGGTAGGAACAGTCATCCAGACTGAAACTGGATAAATTTAAGAGCAGTCAAGTTCGATGGATAAATATCGGAAGCCATTTTATTGTGTTTTGTAGTTAGCCGAGCCAGACTCTTACCTGTTTTAACCTGGAAATTAATATAGTTTCTGATTTATAAGTATGGCACAAGCTGAATCATGATCTGAGTGATTACTAATATTAAAACCAACAAATACAATAGTTTTATTGGAGGCATGTTCTGATGTCTCATTGCAGTTTTAGAGATAAAAATGCAAAATTAACGGGAATGAAATCATCGCTGTGAAAATGTATCCCCCGACTCCTGGATTTTTTTTTCTTCTGCACATCAACTGAACCTTTTAATTACTTTAAAAAAATACTGTTTAATATATTTGTGTTTGTATATTTTACTTTTAGATCTCATTGTTCAAGTCATTCAGCAAAACATGGGTGGAATCAAAATAGAAGAATGGAGAAAGGTATGTCTCTTCATGTTACTGACACTTAAACTTCTTTTTTTTTCATATTGTTATTATGATACCTTTAAGGTTGGAATGTTTGTTTGGGTATGATAGTGTGTCATAATCTTAAAAAATATTTAACCACACAAGTTTAATTGTATTAAATGGGACACATTACTAATTCATTAAAGACACAATGTGATCTTGTCTCTGTTCCCTTTAAGCCAAAGGTTTTACTGAAATTATACTTTCCAGCTTTTAAATGTTGTGATCACACTTGGAGACCGGAGCTCTGTTTAAATCTCTTGGCTGCCACACTAACCTTCTTTTGTGTGTTTGTTTTCTCTCTCTCCGGATTTGAATTCGTGTTTGGCGTCACAGCCAGAAAATGTGGTCCTGTTGCTGCAGGTAAACTCCAGTTCAGTGTTTTGTCTCCACGCTGCTCTGTCCAGAATCTCATACTGATGAGTGGATTGATGTTTTGGGGTTTTTTTTTTTGATTGTCCTGCAGTGGCTCCACTATGAGGCTGGATTCCTCATATGCACGAGCATCGGCGTGGTGTTCGTGGTGCTCACTCCCATCATTGCCATGTGCTTCTGTGTGTGCCGCTGCTGCGACAACTGTGGAGGGGAGATGCACCAGAGGCAGAGGAAAAACGCCGACTGCCATCGTGGTTTCTACACCGCCTCACTCATCGCCACCTCCATATTCATCATGTGAGTCATCCTCCTCTTCAAATCAGCATTTTCTTTGTCTTCACCATTAACACGATAGAGATAATTTGCTGTTTAATTTGTTTTGTAACGTGGATTATGTTGAAAAACTGGATACTGTTATTTACAGTACTGATGTACCTGTGCAAAAGCTTTGTATGTTGCCAACACGGACAAGTGATCTGCAAAGTTATCATGTTTTCAATAAAAACAGATGCTGAAAGTCACCACACATCTTCAATATTATCCAACTCTTATCTCACTGGAGCCGATCCCATTTGATGATGGAAAAGTTATAATACTCAATGGACAGCTCAAACAAAGAGAAGCAAATAAAACACACACACATTCATATCATCTCAAATTAACCTCAAACACATGTTGTAGAACTGTGGCATGACAATGTGGAAGAACATGCAATCTCCACACAGAAAGAACCCAACTGAAGATGGCGCAAGAGTGCTAACCCTGCTAATTGCCCATTTCTAGCAATCCACAAAAAAAGAAGCATCAGATGAAAGTAAGTCTTCAGCATCAAGGCCTTCTCTGTACATTCAATCTGACAGCTCGGCTCTGTTGTTATTTCTAAAGACCTTTCAGAAGTACTCACAGATCACCTGTGGGTGTGTACCGGCTCAGATCCATCTCTTCATGTATTCGAAGACAGATGAGAGTGTAGAGACCTGCCATATGTCTGTTGTGCCCTTAAAGCCTTTACAGTATTAGTGTTTTAGCTTTACAGAACATCAACACGTGCAGCACTTCTTCTCACCGCCTGTAAACACGTTTTAAATGCTTAGATGAGACTTTTACAGCTGAGGCAGAGACTCGTGGTCGCCTTCATACTGTTCAGTAGGAGACAGATTCACAGAAACACGATCCACCAGGGACAGCTTGGTGATACTGATATCACTTGGCTGACTGTGAGAGGTCTTTCCGTCTGAATGAGTCCTTTCACATCACAAACATGCACGTTCACGCACATACATGCAAGGATTCAGCAGGTATTGTCTCACTTTCACTGATATGCTGTCCGAGTTTTACTTGAGTTTGTGTTTAAGAATTTTTTTTTGTGATGGTTGAACAGCTGAATTAGGTGCCCGAATGAGTTGTTATTGAGCCAAAATTTCATCACATTAACTACCGTGACTAAATTTCTCACAGCTCCCCTCTTTTCATTCAGATCTGTCTTATGTGCTTCAGTTCTTTATCATCATATCTCATCACTAATGGACTTCACATTTGGTTTGTTAGAATCTACAAGCAGTTGCGTTAAAAAAAACTGCCCATCAGAAGTCTCTCGTGCAGCTGTGGTGCCCTCTGCTGGTGAACTTTGTCACCATGCTTCTGCTGATCCTGAATAATGTTCCTTTCAGTTTGGGAGTTGTCATCGCCTACACAGCGAATCACAACATCAGCACCCAGATCAAGGGCACGCGACGGCTCATTAATACCAACCTGAGAGACCTGAAGACCTTCGCAAACAACACGCCGGCGGTACGCCATCACACACACAGAAACACACACTATACTCATAACTCGTATATAACGTTACTACGTGTTTTCTGCTGCAGCAAATCGAATACCTGACAGCCCAGTACACCACTGCAAAGAACAAAGTCCTGTCAGACCTCGACAGTAAGCTGAATATTGCGTATTGACAGTCTAATGCTCCTGTTTACACAACGTAATTGTACCGTTGTCATAAAAGTATCTGAGCTTTCTCTGCCTCCTAACAGACATCGGGCCTTTGTTGGGCGGCAGGATTCACAGTCAGCTGGAGAAAGACGTGGTTCCTTCGCTGGACACTGCTCTGCGTATGGCAGGAGGTAAGACATTTTCTGTATTTGTTTAGGAACTTTGATTAAACTTCCATGATTGAGACGCAGCATCTCAAAGTCATCTACAACAACGAAAGGATTATTCTTGTTACATTGTGAAGTTCTGGTCTTGTTCCTTCAATTTTTTTTGTACTTGTAATCAGACAACTTCAAAACATGTCAAACAAAAGCGATTGTTCCATTCAGAGAGGAAATAATCCAGATTAAGCTTTACATATCACTGTAAACTAGCTGAAGTATTTTTCAGCAAAGTTTGTTTTGAATGTAATGAAACTGATCAGGAAGACATAGCTACTTTACTCCTTATCTCAATGTGAGTTTTGTGACCTGTAGCCAGATTTATTGGTAATTTCCAATAAAAAAATTTCCTTCACATTGCTTTCTTCAGTATGAGAGACCCTAGGTTTCACTTCTGACCCTCACATTTCCTTTTTTCTAAAGCAAAAGTTGAGAGTTCCATCAAAGGTAAACCGCTGATCAGGACCCAGTGGTGCTCGTGTATTTGTGTTAGTGAAACTGGATGTGACTCACATTTTTGTTGTGGTTGACCCTTGTGGATTGTGTCTCTGTTACCAGTTCAATCAGTGTGATTTTGTAAATATTCAGTTTGCAGTTGGTGTGTCAACGTGAATGTAAATAATGCAATACCCGATGATGTGGTATTATGAAAAAGGGAAGAACTTGGATTCACTTTTATGCTTGGCGTGTTGCTTTCAGCCATGCGGGAGACCAAAGAAGCTCTGGAGAACGTCAGCTCCTCCCTGGAGGTGCTTCAGGACGGGATGGGGAAGCTTCAGGCCAGTTTGTCCGGAGAACGAGCGTCTCTGTCCAACACGCTGTCCGACCCCGCCTGCACCAACGGAGCTGTATCCCAAACCTGCAACGCCATCCGGGCCACGCTGACGCAGCTGGGAATCAACGCAGACTTCTCCAATGTATTGGAACTCAAATACAGCCACTCATCAGGTTTTCGATTGTGAGAATTAAGTCCAAATATACTTCACTTTTCTCCATTTCTGTCTGTCAGCTCCCAGACGTCACTCATGCTCTGACCAATGTGAACACAGTCCTGAAAACGGATCTCAGCAACATTGTACAGAAGGTCAGTGTGTGACTCCAGATCACCGTCGTCCATCTTTTACCTCAAACTTTTGTTGAACTCGTCCTCTTCACTGGTCTCATTTCCTCTTTATTAAATCACCAGGGATACTCGTCCTTTAATGACACGCCGCGACTGGTTAAAGACCAAACTAAAAACATTGTCTCAGGTACACGAGTGTGAGTGCATACCTGCGTGTGTGTGTGTGTATACGTGTACATGTACATGCATGTATGTGTGTGTGTGTGTGTGTGTGTGTGTGTGTGTGTGTAGCCTAATCACTGTTATATTTTGTAAATGAGAATAAAGTAAGTCTGACAATAGAATCTTTCTCCTCTTACCTTCGCATGATGAAACCTCAGCTCTGCCTCGTAAGTCCCATTTGTTTCTCGAGACTCCCTTTTCCTCCTCTTCTCTCTTGACCTCTTCACCTCCGATCTTCCACTTTTATCATGAAGCAAGAATTAATGTGTACACCCTGTTTTGTATTTGTGTACTCTGGTTTGTAACTCTATTCATGTGTGTGTGTGTGTAGGCGTGAAAGGCATGCTGGATAAGGTCGGCATGGAGATAAACGGCTTCGCCAAGATGTTCCCAGTAGAATCCTCTCTGGCCAATTTTACCATTTTCCTCAATGAGAGGCAAAAGAGCATGGAGGCCTTTTACCCACAGATTGACCAGATGGATTTCTACAGGTTTGTGTTCTTGTAAACTTAAACTGGCTTAATATCAGTCTGATCAAAACTTTACAAAAGAGAGAATATTTTAAATCAAAATATCGTCACGATTGTCGGTTTTTAATTTTTAACTTGGTTGTTTAAACAGCTATAAATAGTTTTGATTTCTGTCACAGTTGGACAACAAGTCAAGTTGTATTTGTAAATAAAAACAGATGTATAGTGGGTCTGGATAGTTGTGCAGTGGTTAGTACACCTCAGAGCGAGAGCATTCAGACTTCTCCCCTCATCGGTTTTCTCCAGATCCTCTGGTTTCCTGCCACACTCCAAAAACATGTGTTTGAGGTTAATTGGTCAAACTCGATGTGAATATGTGTTATTATCTGTCTCACTGTGTTTGCCCTGTGATGGACTGGTTAAGTTGGATAGAAATTACATGTGTATCACAGAGAAACATAATATGCTATAATATAATAATTACCACATACATATGTATATACTTGAATTATAATATCTGTGCATGTGCACATGTATGACATGTAAATATGCATGATTGTAATTTTTCAATTATTTATGTTATATTAAACAATTTACTTAGTTGTCTTTCTTCTGGTATCTGTATACGTAGGTCTCGCTTGAAAATGACTCAGTTATCTGTATAAATAAAGATCACACATAAAATATTTATGAAGACATGTATGCATTTTGTTTTATAGCTTCTGGTTGTGTTTTTAAAATTTTTTTGCATCATATTCAAAACGTCTAACAATCAATCAGACAAACCTGAGCAATTTTTGAGGGAATAGTTTCAGTCTGTTGTCGTCACAAGTGAAAACTGTGTTTTGTGTCTGTGCTGCAGGTGGATCGGCTGTGTGGCGGTGCTCTGCATGGTGGTTCTGGTTCTGGCTTTCAACGTCCTCGGGCTGCTGTGTGGCACCTGTGGCTACGACAAGCAGGCCACGCCCACAACCCGCGGCTGCCTATCAAACACCGGAGGAAATCTGCTGATTGCGTAGGTTGCCTCGACTACTACTGTAACCGACAGTGATGCATTTTAATCATACCATGATGGCTGAAAATTATTTTTGATCTCTATTACTTTATTATCAAAGTCGGTATACGAAGCTCAAAGTAATTTGCATCCCAGCTACGGTTTACAATGTGTAGGTGAATTCTCGCCTTTATAGACTGTCATCAGCATAACCAATAGTTACTTTCATAGGACGTGAGGTCACCGAGTCTTACTGAGCTTAGAATGTTCCAAAGGACGCTTGAAAAAAACCAAAACAGATATGTTTATGTAATGTTTGTCTTCCACTCTGTTCACCTCTTCCTTTTCAGAGGTGTTGGCTTCACATTTATTTTCGCCTGGGTGCTGATGGGCATCGTCACCACCATGTTTGTTGTCGGTGGCAATGTGGAGAAGCTGGTGTGTGAACCTCTGGCTAATCGGCAGCTATTCAAGGTGCTGAACACAAACTCTTTTCCTTCCTGAGTTATTTTATTTTTACGCTGCTCCGAGTCGGTCAGATTCTGTCTGAGCTGTAGCGTTACATAAGAGGCCACACTGCCACTCTGTGCTGATGAGAGAACGTGCGTATGTGTGTGTGTTTGTGTGTGTGCAGATCATAGACACTCCATTCCTGGTCCACCCTGAGAAAAAGAACTTCCTACCTGGGATGCTTTTCCAGAATCCAAATATTGACCTGACTTTGGGCAGCATGTACAGGTAACAGCTCACGCACATGTAGTGAACATAAAACTACATTTTAACCACATTTTATCTTTGCATTATGTCCTTGTGCAAAAGCAACATATTTTTTTATGTTTTTGGTTCCTTGTGTGATCTTCACTTGACAGAGAATGCTATGAGAACAACGGCCTGTATCACGCCCTGCAGCTGGAGACCATGTTCAACATCAACTCCTTCCTCAACAGGACTGTAGTGAGTGTCGCTGCACTGCGTCATATCGCTGACGGAAGAGCCGGAATGACAACCTGCCGTTTAACCTCGTGTGCATGTTTCATCACAGTACAACAGGGATCTGGCCAAAGTGTTGGAGAATGTGCACGTGGACCTGCAGGGCATCACGCTGTTGGAGCAGGCCGGCAGAGACAACCTCATCAACTTCGCCAACTCTGGAATCGGACACATCGACTTCGAGGCTTACCTTGCCGAGGTAATCTGTGCGTCCCATCGCCTCTGCAGGTTTCTCTTTTCTTGTTGGTTTTTCAGGCTATGGAGCAGAATGGGCTTTCTTTCATACAATGTCCACCTTTGTGTGTATTTTCACATGTGGTTGTCATTTCTCTTCATTAATGTGACTACAAGAACGTAAATATGAACAAAATGATATTTAAAAACAAAAAGATTATTATCTGGATTAATCTTTGAAATGATAACTTTTATTTATCTGTCAGTCATAGTTGCCTGTGAATGGATAGAAATTTTAATTTAAATGCTTTTTAACATAGTTTTGTGAGGGATCATGCACAGACAACCCAAACATCTCTCTCAAACTGAACATGAATCAAGATCTAAACCCGTCTTAACCTGTCCTTGTGTTTTAATTGTGTTTTTTAGGTGAATAAAGGAGTCACTCTGGTGGACTTGCTCTCCTTCTGCACTGACCTTGAGGCTCAAGCCGACCAGCTGGTGGGTAACATCAACACAAAAACATCAAACTGCCACATTCAGAGACAAATAATCGCAGCGGTGTTGTTTAAAGTTAATCTGTAGAAGAAATCTTTGCATTCAGCTGTGAGTTCACCTTCGTTTCCCTCTGAGCATAAAACCTACAATAACCACGGAAGTTGTGGAAAAATGAAGTGTCCTCTTTAGAGTCAGTGTTTGGTTTGATTATTTTGAGCTACTTTGCAGGAACATGACAAGTTTGCTCCCAACATAGATATAAAGGGCTCATTGTAAAGTAACAAAAACATAAATTTATTTATTTATTTTTTTTTTTGAGGTTACGATACCAAACTCTGTTTTAAATGATGCAACACATTTATTTCAGTGGGTAAATCCTACAAACTTGACTTTTCAAATGTGGAAATATGAAAAAAAAAAATTCAAGTCCATTACCAAAAAAAGGTTCCATTTCATTCTGATTCCCTAAAGTGGTAATCTGATTACAAAGAGCTAAAATTTTTTTTGTTCTCTGTAAAGGTGCAGTCTACTCTGACAGTACTTTGCTTCTCCATTCATCAGACAAACTATGGCATTCCTTATTCCTTGCAGTCTCAATTCGAACTCGTTCAGTATTAATGGAAGTACTGAAAGCTGGAGGGATTCTGCATAAATGTATAAAACCAAAGATGCCAGATATATAGTGGCAGAGCCTCTCCAAAGAGACCATGTACTTCATGCTCTCTGCTACTCTGAACAAGCTGCTCATTCACCCCAAAAGCACGCACACACATTCATGGCACATGCATGGTATAGGAACTGCACCATTTCACAGCACGTGGGACCGTACAGAGGTTTCACTGTGCGAATATTCTACGTCTGAGGAAGGACAGACCTACAGGTCTCTGAGTTCATGTTCATTTCCCGTGAACCTAAAGACTAAAAATCTCTTTTGAGACCATTGTAGGAAATGTAACAATGTTTGTGTTTTCTCGCGTCATTTGTTCACAGCCACGCGGCGCCCTGGAGAACGCACTGAAAGGACACGCCAGCAGCATCAGAAACATTCACAGAGAGCAGGTGGTGCCCTTGGAGCAAGCAATGGTAATTATCCCACAACCCAATCATAAACTAGATCACATTAAACGCCTATACTTTCTACATGTGCAAGCAAAGATGATTTTCTACATTTACAAGGTAAATGCACAGAAGCAAAACTGTCTAATGTCATGATGCAGATCTCAGTGTTTTGTTTATTTGCATGGCAAGTGGTGAAACTCACATCACATGCACAACAATAATACATGCAGTGGTCCTGTAATTCTATGCAAAAATCATTATTATAAAAAGTAATTATTGATGTTTAAAAGTCATATTTATACCACAAAAAACATGCTTTATGCTGTTAAAGTGTGTCTATCTTTGCTTTCCCCTCTTTTTCTTTCATTAAATGACAGAAATATGTCAAGGCGAGGGTAAGACGCTGTCGATGCACTCCGATGTTGTTGTTTTTTTCTCCTCCTTTGTCGTAGCAACGTGGTTTGTGATGTTCCAGCAGCTGTGGCGTGACGTGACGGACTGTAAACCAATACATACAGACACGCTTTTGTCTTGTTTGGTGACTGTCTTTGTTTTTGTGTTTTCACGCAGAGTACGTTGAACCAGAGCATCAGACAGCTGCAGAGGGCCTCCAGCGACCTGCCGGTGAGCAACACACGGATTCAAACCGTCTTACAAATAGACAGTAGAGAGTCTGTTGGGTCATTTGTTCAAATGGCTCGTGAGGTTCAACTGAAGTTTTCTTTCCCTCTCTCAGGTCAAGGTCACAAATATTCTGAGTGCCATCGACGCTGCGGAGTACCTCATCACTAACAATGCCTCCCATGTGGTGAAGCAGGTACACAACTCTCAGATAAAACAAACAAAAACTGCATCAACTTTATGTGTTTATGTGACCCGATAACGTGGATTTGCAAAAGCATCTTCTTCAGTTTTCTCCTTTCGGTTCTTCTGGTTTGCAGGAAACCAATGGCTACGTACAGAGCCTCATTGGCTACTTCAAACAGTACACGGCATGGGTTAAGAGCTCTGTAAGTCTTTCTCACTGTTTTCCTTCATACATTTTCTCACTGTCAGAACAGGAAACACACACACTGTGTCCACTCAGCGGAGGATTTACAGTGTAGTTACGCCGCTCTAATGGGCCGATCCAGTGATTGAATCTATTTCAGCCGAGTTAAACAAGATGTTTATGTTTCAGTGAATTAAAGGAGCTTTAAAGATTTCCCCATTAGACACAGACTTCTTATTCTCGGGGAGAAATCAGGCGATCGGCCGGAAAGTCTCAAAAAAAGTTGTGGTTTTTAAATTTGACATCCTTGTGACATGACACATGTGTGTGTGTGTGTGTGTGTGTGTGTGTGTGTGTGTGTGTGTGTGTGTGTGTGTGTGTGTGTGTGAAAGCGGAGAAGCTGCTGAAGCGCTCTGATTCATCTGGCAGCCGTGCGTACAGTGAAGCCTGGATGTATCTGGATGTTAAATGGAAACATAAACGGCTCTTTGACGGGGCGGGCAGCCTTGACGGGGAGCTCCGGGTTTCGGGGGCGATGGCGACCGGAGCCACGCGTGTGAGAACAGTATGTTCTCAAGTCGCTCGCACACACTGCGATGGGACAGAGTCTGTTTTGAGCGGCCGGGCGGAGAGTTACATACATATATATTCTGCAGTGTTTACACTCCAGGCCCTGCGGAGTTGTAAAGTTTTATATTTACACATCAGTTATATATCATTCCTGTGAGTCTGTAAAAGTGTAATGTGCTCAGACAAGCCACCGACTGTGAGCTTTATAAACAGAGTTTACACATGAACACTCCTGCAAAGCCTGCAGCTACTGTACTGCTGCTGCTTTTTGCTGAGTGTGTATTTATGTTTCAGTGGGAATGTACTGTGTGTGTGCGTACATGCATGTGTGTACATGTAATACACATTTGGTAATTGTTTATTTAGATGAAATAGATATCTTCTTCATTCAGTTTTGTGTATCTGAAATGCAGCAAGGTGTGTGTGCAGGGCTGCAAGAAACAACAATCTCACATTATCAGTCAACCAGTCAAAGTTGTGCAAGTCATTTACCACTGGAGAACTGCTGGGTTCCCTTAACATGGTGCCACTTTCATTTGCCACATGCATTTGTAGGATGAGCAACATGGTTGAACTGTGGATGAAATGTAATCTACCAAACAGAGAAGTTCTTGGTTTTTATATATACGTACAATATCTGAAAGAAACATGCTTTACATTTGAATGGCGAGTAGCTGAATAACAGATGAATCACAATGATCTACTTATACTAGACTTGAAAATCTGATGTTGAGATTTGAGTTAGAGGAATAAATCTGATCTTACTTCAGAAGAAAAGTGACTAATTGCTGGTGACTTGTGTTCCAGAACACGTTCTGGTTCGGTCTGGGTGCCTGCTGCATCCTCCTCCTCCCCAGCATCATCTTCTCCGTCAAACTGGCCAAGTATTACAGGAGGATGGACACAGAGGACGTCTTTGAAGAGTAAGTCCAAACGACCTGTTAGTTTCGCTCCTGATTTTTCTTTAATCTTCTCCAATGTAGATGAAGGCCGAATTAATGAATCTGTTTCTCTCCCTCTCTCTGTCATCACTCCTTCATGGGTTTTGATTCTCCTTCATTTGGTGGTGTTTCCACTCTTTCCTCCAGCTCCTGCTCTTACCCGTGGCTTGTTTCACTTTGATACCGGCCTTCCGTTCACACATCTTGTCGCCTTCCTCCACGTACACACTGTTTTTGGTACAGGACACTTCAGCTTTGGATCTCTTTCACTCATTTCTCACATTTCCTTCCATCTGAAGTCACCAGCATGGCCTCTTTTCCCTTTGCACGGACTTTCCCCTTCAATCTTTTCTATTGCACCTCACGAGCGTCACTCTCTGTGGACTCCTCCCATATTCCTTCTCATCAGTCCTCCTTCGCTCTTGTGTTGCAGTATGGCTAATACAGGTAATCACGGTGGTAACCATGGAAGCCTCTCCGTGCCCAGGTACGAGCCGAGCCCACCGAATTCTGCTCGCATGAGGCAGCGTTGATTTGTGGAGGGATATTTACATGTTCAGAATCTACAGGCTGGTCAAAATAGGGCCTCAGGGCTTTTCTCCACGGGCAGTGATTTTAAAGGACTCCTCCAGCTGTGTGTGTGTGTGTGTGTGTGTGTGTGTGTGTGTGTGTGTGTGTGTGTGTGTGTGTGTGTGTGTGCGTGTGCTCAGGTTATTTCACTTGTCAAAGAGCCAATTGGATTTGGACCCCAGTCTGTCCACAGAGGTCTCAGCAGTGTTTTTTTCTGTCCCTGCATCAGCGCAGTGACAGTTAATCTGCTACTAGGCTGCTTAATACACATCGAGGGGGGGAAAA
>OMNM01004995.1:1304-17942 GCA_900302745.1 Parablennius parvicornis | reverse complement strand
CTCCTCCCCCCCCTCCTCCCCCCCCTCCCCCCCCTCCCCCTCCTCCCCTCCTCCCCCTCCCCCTCCTCCACCTCCTCCTTCTCCTCCTCTTCCTACTCCTACTCCTCCTCCTCCTCCTCCTCTTCCTCCTTCTCCTCCTCCTCCACCTCCTCCTCCTCCTACTCCTCCTCTTCTTCCTTCTCCTTCTCCTCCTCCTTCTCCTCCTCCCCCTCCTCCCCCCCCTCCCCCCCTCTCCCCCCCCCTCCTCCTCCTCCCTCCTCCTCCGCCCTCCTCCTCCTCCTCCTCCTCCTCCTCCTCCTTCTCCTCCTCCTCCTCCTCCTCTTCTTCCTTCTCCCCCTCTTCCTCCTCCTCCTCTTCCTCCTTCTCCTCCTCCACCTCCTCCCCCTCCTACTCCACCTCCTCCTCCACCTCCTCCTCCTCCTCCTACTCTTCCTCTTCCTCCTCCTCCTCCTCCTCCTCTTCCTCCTCCTCCTCCTGTTCCTTCTCCTGATTGAGGAGGAGAAAGAGAAGAGGTGGAGGAGGAGAAGACCCAGAGGAAAGTCCTTATTGATCACATGTCGTTATCTAATCGTTGCTTCATGGCTTCATTTCTCTGAAAAGGCATTTTAAGATTCAGTTTTTCCTCAAGAAGTTTAGAAAATTAGAAGATTAGAAAAACTACTTCCTGTCGGTTTGCTTCCGTCGGCCATCAGACTTTGAGCCTCAGACAATAAATCTAAAAGGAGAAAATCCGCTTCTCTGATCCGATAAATCACAAAGTGAAGTCGCCTCCTGTATTCCTGGTGACAGTGTTTTCACCGAGGCCCAGAGGAGGCTGCAGAAGGTGAAGGTGTTTCATTACGGGTGGAGGGCGACGCTCTCGTCACCGTGAGCTGCTTCAGACGATCCCGTCTCCGGCCTCACCTCGGCTGTCCATCACACCTGGCAGGGATATTACTGTGGTGACGCAGGTTTGAGTGGAGTCGCCCTGATGATCTGGAGGGAGTGGAGACGTCAACTCTGGAGAAATGAAAACGTGGAGGTGGAGGAAGAACGGCTGTCGGGCGGATGGATGTTGTGGAAGGATCATGAATAATGTGATAACGTGATGAAGCGTGAAATCTTTGGTCTCTTCACTCTCTGTGTTGCCTTTGAGTGTTTGCAAGTATTTCAAAAACGTTTTTGCATCTGATCCCCTGTGAGACGTGTAATCTTTACGTTGCATGGAAACTTCTCGCTGATCTAAAAACCATTTAGGCCCCATTTACACGACAACATTTTCAAATGAAAATGCTAAACTTTATTGCGTTTTGGGTGCTCGGAGTCACTGAAAACGCAACTTTCTGAAAATGGCTGGCAAGGTGGAACTTGTCAAAACTGCTCCACCGCTGTCACCATGTAAACGAGGGAAAACACAACAGTCTGAAGACGTTTCATCCTCGTCTCCGTGTAGATGGCTGTGGAGGAAAGTTCTTTCATCTTCTGTCAAATGCATTCAGCAGTGACCTTTGACCTTCTGAGTGCAGATATGAGGCCTCCGGCATTTATCTCCGTTTCCTTTGTTGGTACAAGTGATGAAGCTGTTTTTTCTTCAAGGACAACCAGCTTTGTTTTTCTCCAACTTAAGTCTAAATAACTCCCCCCAGGCCTTGGCTCTGGAACAAACATCTCGTTTCTCATTGCTGTGTGGTTGGTCACCTTGAGAGGATTCAGTCTGTGGGTGAACTCATGGGATGGATCTCTCCACTTTGCATCAAATGAAATGATTTCTTACTCATCTTTCTGAACCTGCTGATCTTCTCCTGAGAACGTCACCGAACACGACACGACACCGGCGGATACGCTGCTACTGGGCATGTGCACCATGGCCGTCGTGAAGAGTTATTTTGTGCACACGCTCAGTAGCTGAACAATCAGAACAAGTCATGACTCTCAGTCCATATTCTCCAGGACTTGGTACTTTTATTTTGACAGTCACCGTAATAACAATCCAACCTTGTGGTCTGTCAACTAGAATGTGTGTGGTTTCAATATAAAAATAACCAACAGCGCCCACTAGTGGTCCAATATGAAAACTACCTTGCTTTCAGTATTTCTGCTGTTTCCGCGTAAAAATGTCTTTAAAACTGTGTAAACTGAAAATTAAAATGTGTTTTGACTTGAGATGCATTGCGATGTGCACACTTTTGACCTGATCTGATAAGAAACTACAATAAGAAGCAGGACGCGAGGAGGTCAGTACCTCTGCCTCACCTTAGGGGGCGGTGCTGAGCACAGGCTCACACATTCTGCCGTTTTCTTCTTCATAAAGAAAAATTTACTATTTAATTTTTTTTTTTCCAACATGTGCAACATGATGCAAGCATTTTTACTGCAACAACACATTATCATTAAGATACAACCAGCTCATCATTATGACGGATCCTAGTAAAATAAAACATTTCATAAATCAAAAACATATAATCCTCAGACATCTCTGTCCCACAAACATCAGCTGAGGGTGGCCGACGTCGAGGCCTCCTACCAGACCTCCAACACATGAACTCAATAATGCATGTGAAGAATTCTCACATAAGAAATTAAACAAATTGAACATTTAATGGATAATCAAAGTTCTCCTACTGGGTTCATATGTTCCTACGAAAACCATGATCCTCACTGCAGTCCTCTGGCTGACCCCGCCTGAACCCCAAAGTACGAACTTCATTTGGTTTAGTACCTCGAGTTGAAAAAATCCCCTAAAACAAACTTTTCTCTGCATTCTTTGCTAAAACAATGCAGTCAGAGCCACCAGATTTTGATCACAACCTGTTTCTTGTAATTATCTTGAAGAGGCGTCTGTTGCAGATTGAACTGATTAGTGAGAGTTGAGAAGGAGACACCTGTGTTTATCAGATTGCACAATTTACTCTGAGAGTCAAAGTCAGGAACAAACTTTGTGTCACAGCCACGAGAACAAAAGCTTGGAAGAGTTTCCAGAACAATATGTTCATTGAGTGAAATGGACGACGTGTTCTGAAGTTACCTGTCAAACAAACTCACCAACTTTTCCGATCAGGGTGGATTACGTTCAAGGATCGTCTTCCTCAAAGTTCTGTGTGACAATGGAAGACTAACTATTGGCGAGTGGCCTAATCCAGACACGAGAGAGCAAGGCTTCTTGAGGGATGCTCGGTATTACACACTCAGCCAACTCAGGCAGCCATGTTGGACCAACAGATCTGATGCGCCACTCAACATTATTCTGCCTGTTGACGGGCCATCGTTGTGCACGGCAGCGGCAGCATCATGCGATGCAGATGCTCTTCAGGAAAATCCAGATCTATATGGATTGACCCGATAGTCAGAAATCACTCATCAGAAGGTGGCTTACAATGCTTTGATACTTTGTCCAGTGGTGTAAATGTATTTTAGTTCAGGGACATCCTAAAAAAGAATTTGATGCAAACAAGTACAAATGCATGATTTGAGAGTTCAATTTAATAAATATAAATAAATAAATAAACCACTGCACCACCATGCGGCCATTTTCCTGTTTATATGAAGACAGAATAAACTAGATTATTTATCTGCGTGTTGATTGGAACCAAGAAAATCCTCCAGTTCAGTGGATCAATCCCATAATGCTTTGTGACATGACCACATGATCCCACATCCGGCTTCACCAGGGAGTGTTGAAGATGATTTGTTAGATGAGATAATTAAACTTGTTGAGTCTTCTTTCAAAACCGAAATCCCAAAGAGACTTTCGGGGTTTGATCAGGATCAGTTCTTCTGAATCCTCCAGCCAGCTCGACGTGGTGGAATCGACATGCACCCAGAAGCTGGAACAGCGGGAGGCAATCTGACCGTCCTTTTACATAATCTCTCTCATCAGATGATAAACAAGGTAACACCCCCTCCTGTAATCTGATTGTAATTCCAGTGGAATCGGGTCCATCCAACCAGACAGAAGTGTTTACATGAACAATCAGATTTCTTGAGGTCGATCTAATTACACAGCCACGGTTGCTCTTTAGGCTGAGAGCATACATGTTTACCAAATTACCCTAATGCCCTAACACTGCGTGCTAATGCTACTGGACTGGCAACAGGACAACGAGGTTTTAGTCCCGCCCCTCTTGAAACAGTGTAGCAGGAGGAAAAGAGAACAGAAACAGCAGATTTAATTTTGATGTTGCAAAATCGCGGTTTGGAGTCGTTGGACTGACTCTCTGCAGACCTTCTGTGGACCCCCTGCTGGGCTCAGGGGCTGTATGGTTAGCATCCCTTACTTAACAGGGGCTAAATGTTTCTTGATTTCCGTGGACAGCCCTCTGGTTAAAACTGTCGACATCCAGAAAAATGAGGTGAGAGTATCTGTCAGAGCTTGGTAGATAAAATCGCCTCCAGCTTTGTAATAAGAGGCAGCTTTTTAATATATTAGCTCTAATAGCTCACTATTTATATCAGATTAATGTGGCATAATGAGCTGCACTGTTAATTACAACACGTTTGGTTATGTAACAGACGGTTCAAGCTCTTTTAGGCTCCCAGAGACGAGAGGAGAAAGAGCAGGCCGGGTACGGATGGTCACTCTGGTGGCGGATGCTACGAGGCTTCCTGGAGGCATTATCGCTACGTCTTCTTTTAAAATCTTTCACTTCATTCCGCATTACTTTACAAGTATTTTTTTTCCATTCACAATCACATTTGCTCTTTAGCTGCTACTTCAAAAGCAACAATGCTAACGAGACCATATATTCCTGTTGATGTGACATTAGCTTTAGGTTAGCAGTACAGGCTAACTTTACATATGACACGACAGCATGCTGATGGTTGCCATGGACACTGCGATGCTTTGGAGCACGAGGACGATGCTTTTCCAAGCTTCTGTTTTACATCGAACAATCTGCTGGAAGCTGATTTTGTTTCAGAGCCGTGACTGGACCCACTCAGTTCCTACGTCCGAACTGCCTTCAGAATTCAAACCACCAGTTTGTTTGGAAAAACTGCTTTTCACACAGATTTGGTTTGATTCTCTTCAGAATATTTGAAGCAGCTTCACACCATCGATGAACCAAAGTAATGTTGGTGTCGCACCGTGAGACCTTTGAACCCTTCATGTTTGTGGCGTATCTTTCTGTCTGAACAACTTTTTCTAACTTCTTGACTGATGATTTCCACAAACGCACCTCCTGTCCTCTGAACACACTTTAGATTGACATGTTTTGCTGTTTTAGTTCAAGAAATGAATAATAATAAAGTTCCACTCTGTTGGGACCTCACAAAGAGCGTGGAAACGCAGAGTGGAAGCTGGAGAGCAAAGAGCCCAGAGCAGCTGAGTCATCAAAATCTTAGCTCCTGCAGCTCCTCCTGGACCTCCCCTCTTTTTCCATCTGTTCACCCCGGGGGGGGCGGGGCTTCTTGATGAGGCATCAAGCTGGTGGTGATGATGAGTTTCCTGCAGACGCACAGCGAGCGAGCCTATCAGCAAGATATGAACTGTTTGGATTTGGAGTTCATCCTGATGTAGCTGAAACCAATTTTAAAGTTTTGAGGTCCCGTCAACTAGAAGAAGAATCACAGCTCTCCATCAGCTTTTCTGCAAAAAGATTCACATCATGAAGACCTGTTACGCCCCGTTTACACAACAGTGTTTGCTTTTTTGTTTCAGAACACTTTGCACTGCAACATTTTGAAAACAATGTCCACGGAAATGTGGGAATAGCAGGAATGCTGGAAACGATGGAGTTGGCATGCCGCAGTGGCTCCGACCCTCAAAATGGACAAAAAGCTTTGCGTTTGTTTTGCCCCAGCCGAGGAGCTACTGAAGAGCAACGTGAAACTATTTGGTCCAAACATCACAACAACTACTTCTCAAAGCAAAAAGTGAATTTGTTTACAAAGTGCGAGTGATCAAATGGCAAAGTACAAATCAAAATAAGTTAATCTAAGAGTGAGTTCTCCAATGGAACAAAGCAACAAACCAAAAATCTCCCTCTTCTTCCGGGGGGTAAAACTTACCCAACAAAGAACAAATAAACAAATAAACCAAGTCTTTCCTCCCTGCCTCACATAAACAAGAGAAAAACTCTGCCACCTGGCGACGTCACCTTTCCTCCTGAAGAAGTGGTGCACCTCCTGAGCTCGTCCAATCAGGACGGCCCTATTAGCATGACGGACTGGGAGAGAGAATCACACAGAACACAACAAAAACACACACAGATACGACCGCAGTCGTAACAGAGTTCTTGTCATGTGAGCGGGGACTCGGTGCCATGTTAACCCAGAAGAACACTTTGGTTCTTAGAACGCTGCGTACTGGAGGTTTCTGGTGACCCAGAATGGAGGCGGAGCTCTCGGCTTTCAGGCTCCTCTCACGTGGAACCAACTCTACTTTTAAAGTTTGTCTTAAAACTGTTCTTTTAAATCTCAAGAGTCACGTTTTGACCAAAAGTACCTAGAACCTTCAGTTCAGTCACCACAGGATGAATTCGTCAGAATCCAACCTTCTCGCTATGGAGTGAGATTGTGAACTATGACACAACTGTGTGGACCAAGTTCAATGTTTCCTGTGTTACATAGCGTCTCCTGTTGTGTTCTGGCTGCTGCTCCTATTAAAACTGTGCCTTTCACAAATTTTACGCTGGTGGAACTGTTCGAACGGTTCATTTTCTTTAATATAATTATAGTTGTTATATCACTATTTGTTTCTAGAAAAGCAGCCATGCCCATAACAGCAAGAAATTTTCTTTTTTCTTTTTGTTTTTTTTCGGGTCTACAAAACTCACATTCATTAAGGTCATCGCTAAAATTCGCTGCCATCATCATCATTAACAAACTGCCTCGTTTTGGAGGAGAAAACAGCCGAGTCTGCAGAAAAGATAACACAACATTAAAGTTAAACGACTGAACACACACGCACGCACGCACACACACACACACACACACACACACACACACACACACACACACACACACACCTCTTTCACTCTGCGCCCTCACATCTGGTTCATCTGGATCTATAGACGTATCTATATGTAAAAGGAATATTGGGTGCAATGCTCATTTTGTCCTCAAGGGGGAGCTCTTTCTCACATTGTGCAGAATGAAGCACACGCACATGTTTGGCCCCTTCTTTTTCTCATAATGTGGTCTGGAGTACTGAATCTTGTGAATATTAAAAGATTTGCATAAACATCCCTCTAAGATGTATTTCATCTCCCATGCATCTCCAGATTTAACAGACTTTATTTTTTTTGTATCAAATGTGTTTCAGCTGTTGCTGCTTGTCTTAGCTAAATAAACCATTTAAAATCTGCTGGATAATCAGAAAGAAATTGATTCATACAAAGCAGAAGCTCATAAACATTTGAGAGAAACTTGATCTTTACAGGACATATTAGAAGGGTTTGTTTAATACTGTATACATTATGAAATTGTTCTTAAGAGTTTTATTAGAGTAGTTTTGTGCCTAATGTGTAAATTTCCTCATTATCTTCTTGATGTAAGTGTTTTAAAACAGCAAGCTTTGACTCGGGTGTGAATGCCTGCAGCCAAGTCAAACATGTCTCGGGATTGTCCCACTATGTTTATAAAGACTTCTCCCATTTTAGCCTAATTTTGTGCTTAAATAAACCGGGGGTGGCGATTCGCAGACTTGATGACTGCTAAAATGTGGTTTTCTATGTTTTAGTTTTAAATCGGTGCTGTAAAAAAAAAAAAAAAAAAAAGCTGAGCTATTTGGGGCCAATCTCAATTCTGTCTGTTAATTAAATTCAACAGAGAGCCGACTTCCTTTGAAGAGGAAGGCCGTTAAAATGTTTGGGATATTTCCTCCGCGTTTTGCTTTCGAAAATAACCAAAACCCAGAGACCACAGTAGACATAAAGGTTCAGCTCCTCCAGAAACATGAAGAACTTCTGAAGCGACGTGGAAGGAAACAATCAAGATAAATCTAAGAGGGCCGCAAAGGGGGTGAACCCGGCACACACACACACACACACACACACACACACAGATCTTGGCAGGGTTTTGAGGTTTGGTGCCATGAGTTGCATTTCATTTCGTTTTATGTTGATGCATACGGGGCAACCATGAGGAGAGAAAATAAACCAAATGCCATTTCGATTGTCAGCACATTTCAGCCGCGGCCTTACCGAGCGAGGAAAACCGTTAACAGACTCGGCGTATTACGGACTTTTAAGAGGGCAGCGGAATGACTTAATGGTTATTGTTTCATGTGGCCCGGCCGATGTGATGATTTCCACTTTGTAGTCGTGTCAACTTTAAATCTGTTTATTTTGTGCACTTTTCATTCCCAAGCAGTTACACACAATGTCTTGTGTTCCATTCCTCTGCATGCATCACCACCACCTTGAACGCAGCCGGGCACTTTCTTTTTTTTTTCCCTCTCTCTCTTTTTTTTTTTTTTTTTTACTGCGCCAGCAAATAGAAAGGAATAGTTCAACATTTTAGTTTTATTTTAGCGTTACATAAGGAGATTGGTACCAGTTTTTACAACTCTGAGACACTTTGAGTTTGGAAAGAGATGAGAAGAGAAACTGTTGGTTTTATTGTGAAAAAACATTGTGAAGTGGATGGATGGATGGATGGATGGATGGATGGATGGATGGATGGATGGATGGATGGATGGATGGATGGATGGATGGATGGATGGATGGATGGATGGATGGATGGATGGATGGATAGATAGAAAGATTTATTCTTCATTTGGAAAGCCAGCTTTCATTTGGCCAGTTGTTTAAGAAGCTGCTTATTCATCATGCACCATTATTGCATGTAAGTCGACACCTGCTTCCTCATCTGGATGTTTCTACTCTTGAAGTTGATTGAAGACGTTTGTCATGTATTATTATTATTATTGTTATTATTATTATGAGCTCCTGTAGCTGTCTTTTCGAAGAAGCTGAATGAACGATATATCGGACCGTGAGTAATTTCGTGGGATTACTAAAGTATTTGTATTGTATTCTACTCTATTCTATTCTAGTTGGATAATTGCAAATGAATCTTTTTCTGAGGTAAGGTACATTTAAGAAACTATGATAACCAACATTAATAAATCCTTTTCATACTTTTTATGTGTTATATTTAATAAAATGTGATTTTTTCTTTTTTTTTATATGAAAATGCAGACACAAAACATCAAGGACACAGACAATTCTAATGGAGGTGTGTGAATTTTTTTTTTTTAATGATTTTAAGGTTCATTACACAAGATTAAACCTATTTTTATTCTATTTTCCAATCCCGTCCCCTCCACTCCCTCCTGTATGTTTTAATGCTTAAGGACAGGCACTTATAGGGATGGCAAGGCTTGCGGTTCGTGTGTGTGTGTGTGTGTGTGTGTGTGTGTGTGTGTGTGTGTGTGTGTGTGTGTGTGTGGAGGGGGAGGGGGGTCTGGCTGGCTGGCTGCTGCTCAACTTTTAATCAAGAATTAATTGTTGACCTGAAAGGAAGCAAGCCTCCCAGAAGACCCTTCTGTTTCTGGTATCCGTCAGAGCAGGCTGCCGCCCGCCGCAGGTCTGAAGAAGCCTGTTGGGATGAAATGTAAATGTAAAAACATAACCGGAGCACAGTTAAGTCTGTTTTCATAGCAACTAGAATCAGTCTGAGACCTGTGATAGGAGCAGGGAGGAAGTCATGGTGAAAAGAAATCAGAAAGTCCGGGGTAAAAATAAAAGTACATTCTATAAAGACACAAAGATTTGATGCAGACAGGTTGTAGATGTAATATAAAACAAATGTGACAATTGTTGACAGCTTTTAACTAGAACTTATCAACAAATGGCTTTTTATTTTTATGGTTCAACTGTTAGAAACTGAAAAAAACCTGACCGCTATCTAGCATCTATAGGCTAGGTACATAGTAACACATTTTGCTGTAAGAAATAAAATAGCTTGATTTAATAACAGAATTTTGAGTCATGTTCAAATATTTAATTTGTCTTTATAATAAAGAAACCAAGTTAATTATAAGCTAACCAGAGAAAAGAGGCTCATCGATGTCAACAAGATGGTATTTTAGTCAAATTTTCAGTTTCTAAATCAAATATAAGCTGCTATTTTAGGATATCTCATGAGTTGTATTCCAACATTCTTGTATAATTGTTGATGTAAACATTTTTCAAAATATGAACATAAACATTAACCTAGTTGATTTTGTTAACCCACAGCATGCTAATTGTTAGCTAATACTATTCTGATCTAAAAGGGCTAAGTCACCTTCTTTACATTCAAATCTTTTAGTTGTTGTTCATGTTGTGTGACTAAAATTTGATTTGAATGTAGTTTGTAGAGACACAACAGAAAACAGAACGTTTGCTCATGTGGCTAGCTAAATGTCAGAAGCTAGCCTGAGTTAGATTTTCCAAATTGAGACACAAATTAATGAAAAGTTTAAACTGTTTATTATTACTCAGTTTTGTTGAATTATTTTAACCTTTTCTGGATCCGACGCGTCTCAGCAGCTTTCATCTTCAGTGCCGTTGCCTGATTGGCACATCATGGACACAGTAGGTTGACTTTGTCTTTTAGGACGTGACAGGTTGTGCTCTTCTGTGGGTTTGTGTCAGGTCGTCTTCTTTTTGGCCCTAAAAGAGCTGTCAGGTTGTCTCCCTCTAAAGTTTTTCACCTGCCTCAGGAGGAGGGCGAACTAAAAGTCAAAGTTTCCTGAGCAGCCAGAGCCTCGTCGTTTGATTTTAGTTGAGATTAGTTGCTTTTCTGTCCTTTGGTTCAGTTTGTGTGACTGTTGCTGTTTTCTTTCCACTTTGACGGTTATGCCACAGTGATATTGTTGTGTTTTGGATGTGAATTCAAATCCTCCAGAGTCCTCTGGTCTGTGAAAAACCTTGTTAGACAGACGATGACTCCTCTCTGTGTTGATGTGCAGAGACGACGGCAAGAAATCCCAAGCACACAGTCACAGTCATGTCTCCAAGGTATGACGGTACCTGAGATTGTTAACACTCTCCATTTCTCTCTCCACCTTCCTCTACCGACTGTTGTCTACTTACAGTAATAGTGCCACATTATCACCAACTCCTGAGGCCTATTCAACTCCAGCATTACCCAACTTAACTTGCACTTAAATCCAAACAATAGGTTTTTCTCTTTAAAGTCTCTCACATTCATACAGTCATTCCTTGGTTTGTTGTCTGAAGTTGGATCAGATATCTTTAAGAGAAACAGTTCTCCATAGGTCACGTTTTGTCATAACAAATGTTCCAAATTCAAATAAAAGTGAAAACCCGAGTCCGCCACAGTTTGTTGCTCTTAACTCTTCAAATGTTTATTTATGTATTAATGTCATAGCTAGAGGTGTTGTTGCACATTGCAGCAAATGTAAAGGTGCAATTTGAAATATTTTTTATTACCAATAACATGAAGGAAATATACGCACCAAAGTTAACTTACAAATACGAGTTTGCACCACAAGGTGGTGTATTGTGTTACTATAAACTTGAGCAATGTCTGAAATACTTTTACTGTTTTTTTCTGAACTATGAGTTGCACTTGTTTCAGTTGTCAGGCACGTCATACAACTCATATTGAGAAGTAATTTATATATTATAATAGACCATTTGGCAACATACCAACTGGGACCACTAGATGTTACTGTGTGACACAAGAATGCTCCTACATTGGCACAGAAAAAAAATCTCACGCAAAATATCACAAAAAAAAACAACAGCTACACAGCAGAATTTAACTATTAAAAATAAAAGCCGAAAGAGAGTTCAAAGTGTCTGAGAAACGTGATGGACTGAAGGAAAGCTGAAGAAGTTACTGTGATTGCTGCAAGTTACTGTCCAGAAAATACAGTACAGAGTGAATTCATTCGAAACTTTAACTACCAAACAAACCTTCCTGGGCTGTGGCTGTCTTTATCTTCATTTCACCACTGTGAATCCCTGAGCATGACCCTTGACCCCGAACAGAGTTCCCCAAACGTGGCCAATCACCAATGGGTCAATGTGGGAAAAAAGGAATTTCCTTGATGGAATATAGTATGAAGAGCTTAGTTATTTCATACATATGGTCATTGTATGTATTTCCTACAATGAACTGTTGGACTCTGGTAATATTTTGCTCAATATTCTAGATTCAGTAGCTTGAAAAGCCATTGAAGATCAGCTTGAAATCACCCAAATAGATGGATCAGGGACTGAAAAATGCAAACTACTGTATATCTGAGTCAATCTTTTCTCTTTAAATCTAATGCAGTCCCAGCTATGTCACATGTTCTGGGGCGAAGGACAGAATCTGCTGTGTGGAGGTTTTTCATGGTGGTTCCTGCAACCAGCCTGACGGCAGTTTGTAATGTCTGCAAAGTGAATTATGCAAGGGACGGTGGTAGTCCCACCAAGTATAATACTGCCAATGTGATAAAGGATCTACAAAAAACATCACCAGATGGAGCACAAAGACTTTCAGCAGTTGAGCAGGTCAAAGGGAACGGGAAGAAATACTACACAACAGAAAAATTTCACAGCAATGGTTAAAAGCTGTGAACATTTTAGAGAAAATGGCATCATGATCGGTATTGGAACTCCAAAAGCTGGATCGGTGCATCTCTACATAGTATGCTACTTCTTCAAGAAGGCACTTAGCTTCACTGCTACATCACTGATGCACCTGCTGCAGTCTCATTGCTGTCTGATGCTCCTACTAAAACACTGCAATCTCTGGGAAACAAAGTAAAATAAGCAGCTACTCTGTTTTCGGAGTAATATTTAAACCTTTCAAGGTCATCCAAAGAGTCATGGAACCATTTGGCCGCTGGATTCAGGCTCCTGTGCTGCCTGCGTCACATTCCTGTTCCATGCTGTGTTTTGAGGGACAACAACCAGGAAACACGTGAAGATATTCTGCAGAAAAAGGCCAAACCACATGCAGCACGATCTGAAACAAACATATTGTGCCGTCTCCAAAGTCAAGCCCCCTAATGGGATATTCCGCTTGCAGCAAGACCAAGCCCACAATACAAACAGCCAGTGAACTCAGATTAACTTGAAGCAGGAGCAAAGCAAAAGGGATCCCATTAGCCTTCACTCAAACTAAATGTGTCTCAGGCCACAAACCAACAGAAGAAACCCGAGTAACATGGGCTCCATGGTGAGAATATATGTCGATTCTACAGTGCGTCATAAATCATGCATGGTCGCTTTTGTTCTGGTTTGTCTGACTGATGCTAACCGACGCGCACTTCTGGATCATAAACAGCCGCTTGCTCTCTGGTGGGAGCCGATTGTGTAAAGCAGCTTAGGGAGATGAAGCCAGTAACTGGGAGGTGAAATTGTGATTCCATACAGTGTGGCGGGTTTTGTGAGAGATGTCTGCTTCAGAGCAAACAAGACGCGATAGTGCCGCCGGATGCGCAGCAGAAAAGATATCTGCTCGTCTGCCTGCCAGGAATCCAGCGATGCTTTTATAAAGTCAAGCGCTTCTTTCATGTCACAAAATAAAGGTGTTTTTGTTTTTACACAGTCCCCTCAGAAAAGGTCACCCACACGGGTTGGAGTCAATATCTATATTTTTAACTTCCTGAATGTTAGACGACCGTTTTAGCAAATAACTAGCAAGAAAGGCCTGTGGTCAACATTTCATCATTTAGTCTGACGTGTTTACAGATTGCATACAAATGAAGAGCGCTGCCATACTGATTGTGGGTAAACAGCTAAGATGAAGCCCAATGGGAGATGAAATGATCATTTCCTGCAGTGGTTTTATGAGAGAAGTCTGCGAAAAAAACAACAACCACACAGCCTGATACAAAAACTTTGCAGTACCATCCCAAAGCTCTCACACACGTTTTTCATCCGGATCTATATTTTGAAGTTTTTTTGGCAAGTTTTTGTGGGCAAAAAACAGCTAATAAAAGCCAATCTACAACTTTTATTAATATTGATACAGACTTCAACCAAATAACTAACCTGCTCTCATACTTGTAAAAGGCCACAAAACCCACCCAAACTTCAAATTGCCTCTTCTGAGGACATTCCATTACAATATTTGAGGTATTTTACAGTGTCAAAGAAATAATCATGCTGGCCACACAGAAGCTGTGCAGGGAAATGACCGAGATAAAGCCAGTTGAGTGGATGAAATTTAGATTTCCTCCAGCAGACATGAAGCCTCAGTTAAGATAAAGTTAAAGTTTTCCTGATAATTCAAATAAAGTGTGTATTTTAAGGAGGAAGTCATCACATACTTGAATCTTGATTTGATCAATTTAATACACATTTATTCAATGAGCTAAATTCTCATCCGTCGATAATATTTCAGGTCAATCAGGTTCTCTGGTTGATCGAAAGAATCTTTTATAAAAGTGATTCTATATAATTCCAAAAGGATTATGCCAATACTTTATTTTTGATATGAAAAAAGTAGTTGAAATTTAAAGAATCATTCGATTCCAAGGAGGAAGACATGCTGATATGTTTTGTGCAACACTGCACGTTGCATGAAGTTGCACATATTGAATCAAATGATTCTTTCAATTTGAACTGCTTTTTTTCATATCAAAAATAAAGTTCTGGCAATAGTTCTTTTGGAATAATCATGTTTTTTTCCTGCTGCTGATCGAGCTGTAGTCGGTACAGCTCGGTTGCCTGGGGACAGTCTGATATGATATGTGTTTTCCTGTAGTACAATTTGACATTTCTGTTGCAGGACAGTCTGTCCTGGAAAAAGGGCAGATCACCTTGACTTTATTTTTGTGAGCCGCATTCTCTGAATGTTATTTTCTGCTAAAATTTCTAAAAAGAACAAAAACAAAACAATTGAAATGAAGCCTGAAAGAAAAACACCGGATTCTGTCTCAGTGACTTGACGGTGACGAAAGATCACGGAAGGAGCGAGTCTCAATACTTATTGTTATTTATACTTTCATTATGTCAGTGCACATTATTATTTTATACAGGTTTATTCACACAACGTATGAACTTATAACTTGAAACTCACGAATGTTCATAAAAGTATTGGCTGGAGTTTACTTACTATTTCAAACTTCAAACCTTTTTTTCCGTTTTAATATGTTTGGGTTTTTTTTTGCCACGTTACAAATAAGCTTTCTCTTTGAGGACTTATGATTAAATAGTGAACCAACGTAGGCATTATCAGATCTTAGAAATCAGAGGCAGTGGAGTTTAACCCTTGATTAAGCAAGTAAACAAGTCATTGTTATCCCTACATTTTTATTATAAAACTGATAAACATCAAAACAGTATTTGATGAGAGTCGTGGTAATAAACACAGATAGGTGTCTGTCTACATTAAATCACAGTGCAAGTGACTGTTACCGTATTTTGAATATACAAGCGCAACAGTACACCATATGATGAGAACTTTCTTGTTTATAAATATAGTATAATTTAGAATATTCAAAAGAAGTGAGAAAACTTTAAATTGTGAGATTTGTTTGGGCTACAAATGATAAAATCTGTCTCAGTTTAAAGCTCATCAACACATTTGATTCCATATATGTTGCACATGCTTGCACATATTAAGACTGGGACTGATCGGAGCAAAGGTGTCCAAGCTGAGCCCGACTGCACCCTGTGGTCCACTTTTAACTGGCCTGCAGCATTTTTTAAAATTATAATGGGTTGTGGCCTACACAGGAAACTTGTACTTGATTTTACTGTAGTTCTGAACTTTAATCCAACAAGGTAGTTCCCAACAAAACAAGGACGATTACTGATACAATGTTTAGCAATTTGTAATCAATGTTCTGTATTAAGGTCATCCACCATCAAATAATCATTGCGATGATTCTGTGTCGCTATCTGCTCTGTTATTAGCGGGGATATTTGTTAGCTAACTGTTAATGTCTGTCTAGTCTTGGCTGATTTTTGAAGAAAATTATTTACCTTAACTTTTTGTTAGTTATGGTTTAAAACCAAGGCTCTAGCTCAAGGGTCATTTTTGTTGATTAGATAGATTAGAACACATATAGAGAAAAAAAAACCATTGAACTGTACTCTGCATTCACTCTGTCTGCATATTTTGAGGAAGTTTAGATACAAACTCGTAGCACACATATAGCATTTTCATATCGTACTTTTCTATTGCTTCAGCAGTCCCTAATGTGCTTTACACTGTTAATCACATTCACCCATTCACACACACTCACACACCAATGGAGGCAGCTTCCATGCAAGGCGCTCAATCCATCCATTTGATTTTTGGGGTTCAGTGTCTTGCTCAAGGACACAGGAAACTTCACCATGTTGACAAGGGGAGGTGGGGAATCAAACCTACAACCTTCCGCTAGAGACAGCCGCTCTGCCAACCGAGGCGCAGCAGCTCATAGAAGTGTGGAACAGATTGTAGTTTTCATTGACTTCTTCTTGCTATTTGGCCAGTTATTTGATTTAGAGCAGCGCCCTCTGGTGGAGTGAATGTTAAATCCACATTCCAAAGCATCGGGCACTTTAAAGGATAAAGTCAATAACATTAACAGTTTGAGGCACATATTGGTGTTTCCATGTGCCTGTCGATGCATAAAGAAGTTCAGATTACCTTCTTGATAATATCATGGTATTGTGTGCGTGTGTGCGTGTGCGCGCGCGTGTGTGTGCGTGTGTGTGTGTGTGTATGTGTGTGTAGAAGTGATTGAATATTTTGTTTTTCCTGCATAGTTACCCCTTC
>OMNM01004993.1:24224-37468 GCA_900302745.1 Parablennius parvicornis | reverse complement strand
GCCTGCAGACAGATGATAACATTGAGAACAAACTAATGAATACACTCACACACGCGCACACACACACACACACACACACACACACACACACACACACACACACACACACAGACACACCCACACAAACATGCACACACGTACGCACACAAACAACCTTGAAAGTATCCCTTACTGGCTTATTAGAATTTGAAAGATTTGCATTAGCACAGCTTAGCAGAATGTCTGAAGACATTTTTCCTGAAAGCGGCTTAACCCATAATTGTTCTGGTATTTTGTGACGCTGCGTTTGGTTTTCAATGGAAGAATTTCAGACACAAGAGAAACAAGTAAGAAATATTGGCATAATATTTCCCAGCTTTAGAGGCAACATTCCTAAACAAAGCGCTCAATAGGTAGATGTGATGGCTTTGAAGGCAGTTATGTTGAGGATAAATACCTGAAGTTACTGAGAGTATAGTATTTTATCATCCCCACAAGCTGCAATGACTGTGAAAACATTAAGAAGTTTGTGACATGGACACAGTGTTGACTTAACAGACGATCAATGTGTACATCGAAACCCAAACAACACGACTTGTCCTCCGTTATTGGTAAATATTGCAACAGACTGTGCAAGTAACCTCGGGCTCAATATGAGGGATTACTTTTTGCTTTGGAACTTTCTTACTTTTCTGTAGCATCATGCTCAAGTTTGATCTTTGGCTCATTCGATATGAGTCCAAGTCCATGGGCTGCCACCAATGATCTTTACTGCATCAGCCATTACTTGTGGTAAAGCTGCAGTGTCAAAAATATTGCCCCATTCATTAGGTACATTGAGAGTATTAAGGGAAGCCAGTCAAGGTAAGTGATCATGAATAATGAAACTTTAATGTATGTATCTTCAAAAACATCCTATAAAAGAGAGAAAGGGATTTGGATGATAAAGGAAATTAGAAGAAAATAAACAATTTCTTGGAAATAAAACATTATACATTTTTTTTCTTTCTTTTTTTTTAATCTTAGCTTTTTAAAAATTAGGTTAAACAACCATTGAGGATTATTTGAATCATGTGGATGATAATATATAGCCAATGGAACCTAAAGCCACAGGTTACACAACACATGAGACGTATCTTTATTGCCAGCGATTCTACAAATATTTTAAGTGTCAAACTGACCATGTGTCTAAGTACTTCATAAAATGTTCAACAACAAAAGACAATTACATTCAGAAATGCTTCGCCACATACATGTGGAACGCCCTGGAGATCACCTAGCTTGTATTTTATATACAGTATATATACTGAGATTTCACAAGATATATCTGCATATTATCTTTTTAGTCAACAATGTCTTGAAAACATCATACAGAGACATATAAACAATACCAAGAGCTTTGAAAGCCAGAGTGAAAACATATTTATCAGATTAACCACCTGGGTATACTTCCACATTCAAATTACTCCACTTTATCATGAAACAACAAAAAAATAAACATGTACCTATAACATTTTTTTATGAAAGTTTAAAGCTAAACGTGTCTTAAAAGTATGAACTTGAATGTTTCTTGACACAATAATGCCAGTGACTGCAATATGATCCCACCACCATAGTGTTTATTATGTACCCTTGTTATGAAATCTATTCCATTTTATTTCAAATTCATTCTGAAAGTTTATCTTTGTGCATTGTTCGGAGTGAGCTTTTGTAGTTTCCACCTTGAACAACTCCTTGACTCGTTGGTATTTTGCAATGAAGTTGTTTGAATATTTCAAAAGTCTCCTAATCCAAAGAGACAAACTCAACCTCTGAATTTTTAAGAAATAGATTCCAGAATGTATCTGTCATCATATATCAGTTTTTTTTCTTTCCTCTTTTGCCGGGCAGTATGAAAAGACCACAAACGACTTAGTGCCCAACATTTAAATTGGACGGACGGTAGCTATTGGTCACCCAAGCTTACAGCATCTATATAAAACTTAGGAGTTCTGTCCTTCTCTCATTGACTGTTGTGCTGATGTTATTCTATTGTTTAATTTCGGTAGCATTTTTAAACATTTCCAGGAGCTGGTTGGGTTTACCTGATGTATTACACTGTGGCTTGCTTTGACATTGTAACTGGTTATTCAGAAAATGTAGTTAGTTTTGTCCGTAATGTAGTTTTAGTGACAGTAATTACCCATTAAGATTTGCGGTAGTGTTCTTTTTAGAAACACGTTTTTCACCAGCTGAAAGCGAACCACAGGAGGGCCGAGATTTCAAAGCTGTTACTTGCTAGTGTTGGTTTTTTTTTTCTTCCTGTTTGGAGTATCGATCCGTCAGGATGTTTTTCTGATTTGACTTCTGGCAGGAAACTGCTTAGAAGAGTGTTTATTATTTGATGGAAAAACGTTCAGAGAATTGTTGCAAACGATGCAAATCCTGTTTGGATTGACGGCCTCTCACCACTCAAAAACTCAGGATGCACTTGAAAAGCATAACAGCAGCTAAGTGCCAAAGTGAAGTTCAAAGTACAACTTTAGTGTTGTTTCCTTCGTTGTGGGTTTGATCTCAGACAATGTCATAACAGCCAACCTGACACTGCCCCCTCTCAGTACTGTCTGCATGCGGGTGTTGGAAACTTTTAATAGTTTGTGATCGTTCATTACATCCCACTCTTGACCTGCCTCTGGAGCTGAATTTAAATGAAGGGAAGGCAGAGATGAGCGTCACTGTTGAATAGTGAGTTGCTAATCAGATGTCTTACCTTTTACTGCCCTCTGCAGGTGTACAAGTTAATTACTGCAGTGTGAGGTCAGAGATCCAGTACTTGGCTGTCATGAAGACTTTTAGTATGCAAGTCCTGTTCAGCTTGATTCCGATGACTGCATAACTCAGATGAGTATTTGTCTGCATTCAATAACGTTCTGGAATCTAATTATTTTGAAATGTCACAAAATATTTGATATAAAACTTGAAAGCTAGAGAAATATGTTTTATGTTTTTGCCTGAAACATATGAAAGATATATTTATTGCTGAACTGTGTTGTATCAAATATCCAATGTTAATGTCTGTCAAAGAACAGAGTTGTCCAAGAGAAATTTCATAAAGTTATATGAAATAGCTCATGCTTGGGTATATGTAAATGCTGTAAAGCATTTTAAAGTTCCACTATGAATTAAATCATTCTAAAACTATGTTGGGTGAAAATATCAATCCTGCTCTTTGTATAACAAAAGGTGGGATCAATCTGATTCTGCTGTCTTTCTTGAAATTTTGTGCGTTTCATGTATGAGCTGGTTCATTTAAATTGAAAGGACTGTTCAAAGGAAATCCTGTTTTTGTTCCACATTGCAGTTTTAAAAATATCCCCAAAACCTAATGATCTATGCAAATGGCTCTCTTATTTCACTTATCTAATTGGAAACACACTGGCCAATTTTTAGCCCCATTTGTCAATGAACTCCGTTGTGTCTCAATCCACACACACACACACACACACACACACACACACACACACACACACACACACACACACACACACGCACTATCTGAACCCCACACTGTTAGTGTGCTTTTCTTTTGTGTCAGTCAGGGATGAATATTAGGTCACTCACACTCCCAGTGTGTTCACTCATCTTCATTAACACTTCTGCAACAACCATGGAGCAGACTGGTCTGCAATATTACAAAAACTGCGTATTTCGTCCCTTTAAAGAAACCGTGATTAAGTAATAAAGTTGTAGATCCATAGAAATACTTACTCTAATAGAGAATTAGCACAAATGTAATGCTTATTATGATATTCTCTTGTTCTTCATCAGTCTGCTGATGGGAAACGTTTATCTGTGCCTGCAGAAAACCAGATTATTAAAGGGGCGGGGCTTGCAAGCATCATTTGTCAAAGCTTTGAATTTGAACCCATCCACGTCATTTTGCACAGTACAACGTGGGAGAGTTCAATGTCTTCAGGCTTAAGAAGGATGTTTGAGTGAACTTCGGAATATTTAAGAAATTAGATTATTTTATCTTCTTAGTTCTTATTCAATATTCCTTAGTGTCTATAAATGGAGTAACTCTATAATACAAGGTATGCATGGAAAGCATAAACATCTATATGACAAGCTAATTATTTGCAAATCTAGTGATAGATGTCTATCAACATTATGTATAAAACTGGTTTCTCGTTTGGTTTGAGAGCTAGCGCCGAATCCTTTTCAATAGTTGATGAGACAAATCGTGCAGAGCTTTGTTGTAGTGTTGAATTACAACCAACAGCCATGATGTAACACAGACATCTGAGTGAAGCTGGCGGGAGATGGTGTGTGGACACAAGCGGCCAGAAAAGGAGGTCATGTTATCAGATTGCTTTGCTCTTGGCCTCCCTCTTTGTTTTGCTTGGGCCATTCCTGTGTATATCAATTAATGGATCAGTGTTTACGCGTCCTCTCATTCATCCAGGTGGGCGGCTTTGATATGAGGGATCAGTGGTGATACACATGTAAAGTAGATGGTTATGTTGTAATTAATAAGAGATGAGTCGTCTTCATGTTTTGGGTAAATCCTGGGTGGTGACCTGTAATGGATAGTGTGAAACAGGTCTTTTTCAGAAGCTTCCTCAATACCGCCTCATGCAAATGTTGACCTGTTTAGCTTAGTAACTTTGCTGGCTGTGAACTATCAAACAAGGCGTCGTTCTGGAGCCGCACCACCCACCATTCCAATATGTTGTTGCAGGGATGTGAACATTGGTCCTGATTTTCATAAAACCTGTCGTCGTCGCTGTGGCGAACAGCAGCTGGACTGTCCAGCCAACTGTGTGATTTCCTCGCCCGTTGATTGATCATCATTCCGTGTCAGCATCCAAAGAGACGTATCAGCTGATCTGAGTCAGCTCACGAGGAAGGAAAGGGCTGCTTCCATTCAGAGTTGTTATCTCCGTTAAACAGCTGGCGCTCATTATCACAGAGGTCCTTTGTGATACAGTTTACATTCAGGCACTCCTCCCAGGAATAAATGAGGAAAACAGAGCCAGGTGAACGACATTAAGAGGTCGGTATTCCCTGATAACGAAGGGAATAGATCCAACTGTTCAGCCCTGAAGTCAGGTCCAGTTTATTGTGTAGAACTTTTAAAGTATCTACTGGATAGGTTTCAGCAATTCATATGATCAGGTGAGCTTTTATTGATAATATTAGATGTATTTCTTCTGCTCCCTTCCGGGGTTTGCCATGGCAGATCGTGATCTATAACTTGTATGTTGGATGCTCTTTCTTATGCAACCCCAGTGGGATTCAAACCTTGACCTTCCACCCACGAGCTGGCTGCTCTAAACTTTTCATGCATTAGTCTGGTGCCGAGTATCTGGATTAAACTGTGGGTATTGGCACACCTACAACTAGCAGCTGATGGCTAAAAACAAAAACATTCAACTATGGACAAAAGCCAATATTTTTCAGCAAACTATAAACAAGTATGGGAAAACTTCCTTGAACCCACAAAACAAAGATCACAAGTTCAAAGTTTTTATCTGCAGGTCCCTCACTTTTTATATTTCAATTACAAAATTTCGATTTACTTCTTAGTGACAGACTCATCATAGTTTAGTTGAATAAATGAATCACTGCTGTGAGTGAGAATTTTAGTTAAACGCTGGATAAAAAAGAAAATCCTGATGTCTTAGAAGTACAAGATTTGTTGGATTTGGAATTCACCATTTTTTTAGATGTACGAAGAAAAGAAAGATTGTAAATCTTACATGGAATGTTGACCCTGTCGAGTTTGGTTTGTCAGCTGAAGGTAGCAGCTCCATTCATCTCTTCTTTTTAAATCCACTACTACAACTAAAATATGACTTCATTGTATCGTGAAAATACCATTATAACACAGTAGCATAAATATGTTATCAAAAGTAAGCTGATGCTATAGATGAAGATACTTTATGAGAAAAGAGTTTAGTTCAACCATTTAGCAACAAAGTAGATCAGGTGTCGTGTCTCCTGTTGCATTTGAGACTTGAATATGAGATTAGCTGCAACATTCATTATCTTCCAGGTCTTCGTGAAGAACACGTTATATAATCTTGATCATTTCTATATGACTGTGACATACTCAGTGGTATTTAACATTTGGAATTGTTGCCCAGAGAAGACGCATGTTTTGAGGCTTAACGCTTCCCTGAAAGCTTGAATTCTTGGCATTCATCTGCTCATTTGAGGTTGAAATTTTCCACCATGCTCCAGTCTGGCGGACTGATTGCTTTAGCAAACTGCACCCTGACACAAATTCCTCGGTGCAAGGTGCTGGAACCGTACCAGGACACGGGTATTCTGTTGTCGGTGGCGACTCAAAGTAATACGCTGGTAGCCAAAATTTGCAGAGACAAGCATGAGGCCGTCAGTGTTTTTGTGCAGGCAGGGTCCTCTTCGCCTCTGCTGAGTCTTCCCTGCCGGTGCAGATATCATCCCTTGATGTGACTTGTGTTCCTTTGAAGCAGATACAGCTGTAGCAACACTGAACACACAGAGCTGGGGTCGGCCTTTTCCGGTCCGCTCCTCCTCCGCTTAATTCCCTCATTGCTGTTTTCCTGCAGAAATCCTCGGAGCGCTGCTGGTTTCTCGCCATGATCCTGGTGAGCATGCGAGCTACAAGAATGCTAACAGACTTTTTAGACGTGGTGATGGGCAGCGACTCCGCGTTGGGAGGAGATGGTTTTGTGTAGTGCTGGAAGAATGTTGGGGTGTGCTCCACTCAATGTTTTTTGGCTTTCACGCAACACATTTTCTCTCTCTGAGTCCTGCTGTTGCTCAATCTGTAAATCCCTCTGTCACAAAAGCTTCACCTCGGTTTTTCAGCATCCTCTTCATCTTCACATCTGTCTGACTCTTTTCATGTTGTACCCTCCGGTTTCCTCTGCAGGCAATCCACTTCAGAACCATCTGACTGGGCAGTTTCCCCCCACACAGAACGTAAATCTTATCTGGTTGAGAGGTCTGAAGTCGTATCGGTGCACTGCAGCACTTTGAAACTCTGCCAAGGCAAATCTCACCGTCATGATCTAATTTGAATACGTTTGGACGTCCTGATCTGAGGGGGTTAATAACAATGCATTGTTGTAGAAGAAAGGCCTTCTGTGCTTTTGTGTGAGGGGGAGATGTAGGCCCTGTCAGCTACAATCACACTGACTGCTACAGTGGCTCGTTGCTTCTATTTCTGATGCTTTAGCATCATCACTGCATTGTCCATTGGTGGAGTTGTAACATTGTGGGATGTGTGATATCAAGAGGGACTTTCAGGACACGCTTCCGTCCTTCACACGAGTTCACAGAGATTGAAAGGATTGTAATCTTAGAGAGACGACAGGATTCAAGAGAGTCCAAGCAAAAATCACAAGTGTCACTTTCATTCAGCCTTGGTGTAACTAAAACGCCAATGTGATTCTATGATTGACCAAGTTGTTGGAATGCAGTTTCTCAAGAAAACGCCCACCTCATATTGTTTATTACATTCTTAAGAGCAGAGAGGGTCATCATCCAGTCTCAGAGTTTGCTTTTGACCTCCCACCTTGTACTTTTTATGTGTCTTGGCCACTCGACCAATGCAAAGTGTTCACTTGTCGTCATTGGTGTGCGAGTGTGTAAGTGATTGTGTGAGTAAATGGGGGGGATTTTGTTTTTGGATCATGTGAAGCACATTGAGGTCAGGGATGGGGCCATTGCTAAAAAAAGATGTCGTCTCTAGAAGAATGAGCAGAAAGTTTAACTCTTAATCAAGTTAGTGACTGTATGTATGCAAAGTGGATGAGAGAGGCAAAATATTGAGATCAATAGAGAACAAAGGAGATCAGTGTCTGCTGCCATGGAGATACTCGGTAAGCATACTGGTGCACAAAGTGATGGAGCTCCTTGACTTATCTAATTAGCGTCGCTATGAGCTAACGGCTGTCATACTAATGATGCTAACTCAGTTCCACAAACAAATGTGGCATTGGTGAAGGTCTGCGCTCTACCATGTGCCGGTTCTCGTTTTTTGGATCTTCTAAACAAACACTGTAGGCTAAATGACGATGACAGATCACATTACAAGAAAAAGTTGTGTGATACAATTAGATAGGCGCTGCTTGAGTAAGATTTGCATTAATATGTAGTGTATTTCCCTCTTTCTCCCTAGTCTACGGGAAAAGACAAATGAATGGCACATCATAATGTTAATTAGTAACTTTTGACAACCGAAATATCTTCTAATCACAGTTGAGTAGGTGCCCTATGAAAAGTAATTGAACAAATGTACTTGTTACATTTTGTATTACATTAAAATACACTCAGAGATTTCATTTGATAGTGGGTACAGATGTGTTTAAAGTGACCACAATCCCTCCATGTGTTCATAAATTAGACCTGCAACTGTTTAAATGGAGACTTGCATGAACATAAGCCGGATTTTAATTATTTCCCTTTACATAAAAACATCTTAAATGCATTTTTTTTTAATCTTTTAATTTGCAAGATCGTTATCAGGTTTAGTAATCTTCTTGAGGAATCATAATCAGAGCTCTGCTGCTCTGATATGAATCAAGTGTGGAACTGACCCTGACTAGGAATGAAGCAGATATCATGTTCTGGAGATTTTGTACCAGTTAACAATCGCAGCTTCAACCAGAGAGAAACACCACGTCTCAAAGCTTTGAATCAAATACAAAAGGAAACACAAAGAAGTGAAACTGACCCGCCCCACACAGGGCTGGTATGTCTCCTGTCTGGTCTCATGCTTTGTAAGGTGAGATCTGAGGTGACGGCTCTGGATGAAGTCTAAATTCATATCACCAGAGACATGTCAAGAAAATTGGAGCAAATTTGCACTTAAACTGCGACTTCATGGCAGATGTAAAGTGGTATGTTTGTTTAAGTATAGAAAGGATCCTGCTTCCCTTGTCTCGTGCTGTGATCCACACCAGAGCAGGTGATTATTCAGTTTGAGACTAAACTCGCTCTCCTGGGATCTCTTGCAGGGCAGTCAGACTTTTTATATGGACAAGAGGTTAGTTGTCCTCTAAATGGCAACACAATAGAAACCCATATCCAGGCTCTATCATTTTAAAGGATAGTATATTTTGTTTTCTACTTCTCAGAAAATGTGGTTATAATGGAAAGCCACGCTAACTTTGTATTTAGGTTAAAGATTCTGACTGTGTGAGTGTCTCCCAGTGTTTTGACTGCATGGTTCTGAATTGGATTGTTCTAAGAACTGACCGGCAGCACATGCTCTGTTTACCAGATCCAACAAACATATGGCTGATTAAAATTCCTCGATGCTTGTTACAGAGGACAAGAAAACAGCAGCTCTTCAGCATGTACACAAACTGTTGTCTGTGAAATTGTGATTTTGTGAGCATTTGGTGGCCCAATCCTGGCACCTTTGGAACAGTGATGGTTTCCAGTTCTGCTGAGATAACTCAAGTTTCTCTCTCTCGCTTGCTCACTCATAAATCTTGACGAAGCTAAGGCCCCTTGTCTTAACGCGCTTTGGTGATCCACATGCCTCTGCATTCCTGTCTGTGTTGGCCCAGAGAATTGTCGTTTCACACTGAAGAAGGTTACAGATGCTTCAGGCTCCTCGTGCTTTTACCACCTTCCAAATCCTCTCAATGAACCGCATTCACAGCCTCACGTGTACAATCACCGTTGACGGCAAGCAAACTAAACACCTTTTAGCATCCGTTAGATATTGTGGTCGAATCCAACACGATCACTGAGGAGATTTTGCAAAAGTGTCAACAGAAATTGACTTCATGCTTTAAACTACGAATCATAGCTGACTTTCTCAATCTGGAGTTGGTGTCTTTGTCTTTAGCTGTAATTGTCGTTACAGTAAATTATTTTCACTGTAGATATGCCAGTGTTTGCTTTACCACCAGATTCCACCAGGTGAATTTGGGATTTGAGTACTTGAAGTTACACATGGCTTTAAAAACGGTGTTATGTTCTCCAAATGTGTTCCCATCTCTGTGAAGCATTTACTCGCAAACCATCTGATGATCCAGGAACCTGAAACCCCAGAATTGTTTTTGACCTACAAAAACCAGTTCTGTTTAGTTTTTTTTATACTTTGCTTTCAAAAAAAGCCTTGAAAAATCCTTTAAAAAAAACAAGTTTGGTTGGCCATTAAGTCCCTTTGCAGGTCTTTGTTTACCAGTTTCCCAATCATGCAGTGACTTCACCAGGCCCGAGGGGGATTCATGCTCTGCACTTGTCTTCTATTTGCTGAAAAGTTTAAATGAAGAATTGCAACAGAGTTTATAGGAGATTTCTGATCATCGGTCTCTCATTTGGAGTATATTTTTCTGTGTTACTTATACATAGCATCCACAGTTTAACTGCTCAAGGCAACTGTGGTTGATGAAAAAAGTACTCGCACGCAAAGCCTTTTGACAAGCAATCACACATTCAACTAAATGGATTGTTACTTCTCTCAAACTAATCCCACAAAAGCGCACATGAATGTAAACTAACATGACAACATAAAAGGAAACTCACCAACAGGACATTTAGTATTTATTTCAGATTGTCCAAAGATGGTAAAAAAGCATGGATTAAACCCGATCGTGCAGAGGCGTAACATATAGAAAAGTCCTGGATCAGATTTGGATCTCATGTTGCTGTAAAGAGATGATTCTCACCTCTACTCCACTGTGCTACAGTTCCAAACCTTGGTATGACATATACTGTAGCTCCATTGTGTCCATGTAATGTTAAAAAAACTGAATTATCTACTCTATTTATGCTTCTATCTCCAAAAAAACTGTATACAGAGACCAAGTGATCCGAAAAGTTGCATTTCATTTGACCGTTCTGTACCTTTTCAGTATTTTATTTGTTGTTGTTTGTTTGCTCTGAAGGCTTCACCACAGTATGACCTCAAACGGGAAGAGAGAAAAAAAAAGGATAACTTGTTAACTTGACTGTTTTTGCTTGCATTGTCATGGAAAAAAGGAAAATAAAAGTCATTGCCATCTGTATTTGTTCATGGTTTTGACCGGTTCATTCTCTGGTATGAGAATGCAGTGGTTAGCTCACAGATTGTTGTTTTGGCCCATTCGGTTGGACTAATAATGACATTTTTACCTCCTCAAGTAACTAGAAACTAGACGTTCCTCATATCTTCCTTTGTCTTGTAAACTAGTGTTGAGTTGGAAGGTGACGTTCCTGACATAGACCTCAGCTTTCGCGTCGACAGAAACAAAAAGTTCTAACTTAGAAAACAACTGGATGTGTTCCACATCTGCCTTCGTGGTCGGACCGACATGATGTCTGTGTTTGGCATGTGGACGCTCCCCCGCTCAGAGGACGGCGCAGCTCGTGGTGCCTTGTGGTCTTGTCTCGTGTAAGGATGTTGTTTTGCGAGCGTTTCTGAGCTTTCATAAAAGTGCGGACAGTGGAAAAGCTGAGGTACGATTTCTCACATTACATGGGAGAACCTGACTTGTCAGCAAGAAAAGCAGCGCTTGTGATGGGGCAAAGCGTTCTCTACGTTTTCATGTTAATTTCTCCTTTCTCACTCAATCCAATGCAACAGGATACATTGTAGAGTGTCTGTCTGTTGAGGAAATAGTACATCTCTACGATAAGGGAGCTGACGACTTGATAAATAGATAAAAATGTTGGTCTTGAAGGATTTTGGGACTGTTGTCTCTTGGTGCTCTAATAAAAAGCTACACAAAAGGACTGTGATGTTAATAGTAGTGCTAACAACTGGCCTGCTCTATTACATAATATATGGTGACAACATTCAGTCTTTATTGTTGGAATCTTGGGAGCTTGTGAAAACTCGGAAAAGCTAAATCATACAAAGGATTTTGTTGTCAGCACCAGCTGGAAAGTCTGAATGCTCTTGACTATTCCAGTTTTTCATTTCACTACAATGGCACCTTATTTTTTTTATCCTTTCCAAAGACGAGTTGTAGTGAATTGATATAAATATCTCTGTTTGATTTCACAGAGACGTGAGCAGTAAGGAATTCCTCAATTTGAAAAACAAATCCACCATTAATGAACCACTTTGAAGTTATGCTGCAACAAATCAAGTTCTTGTGTCAACTTACATGTTGAGTTCACTCCCAGTCACTGCAAAACAAACATTTCTGAGCTACCTGTTGGCAGATGATGGATTTAAGGTTGCATTTCTGGCTTTTCCACATCGTGCATCTGTAGTGTTGGCATAATGTACGCAGATAAAGCATGAATATAACGTAGGAGTACACTAAACACTAAACATGGACAAGTGGATTAGTTTTTTATTCACTGCCAGCAGAAACAGTGAATACGCCTCCCAAACAAACAGCCTCACAGTGTGAGGTTCCACATGAATACACGAGTGAGACGCCTTTATGATATTGACTTAAGCCCGGTTTACTGAACAATGTTTTCAAGTGAAAGGTTATGTTACATTTTGGGTGTTGGTTTACAAAACATACGTGGTCGGAGCCAGTGAAAACCCAATTTTTCAAAAACACTTTGACGCTGTCTCTGTGGAAACGGGCGGAAACGTCACATTTCTGATCCGCTGCCACTTCACGTGCACATCACACCCATAGTAAACTGATCTTCTACATATGCTCAGTAGATGGACAGTAATAATAATGGTCATGACTCCCAGTCCATGTTCCCCTGAGATTTAGTAGTTTTATAGATGAGTCACCATAATAATAATCCATCTTGATCCTCTGGCCATAAGAATGTTCGTGTACTCCCACTGTTAATGTTTTCATCATGTTGTTCTCTGTTTGCATTTGTGTGTGGTTTCATTACAAAAACAAACAACAACACCCACTAGTGGATCAACATGAAAACGACATCATTTTCAGCATGTAAACGCAAAACTTTTCTGAATTGAAAAAGCTAAACTTTTTGTATTTTCAATTCACAAACATTCATCTTTCCTGTTCCACTTATACTTCCGCACCTTTGATCATTTTGTAGTTTCATGTTTAATTTTCACACGGAACCATATGAAGTTCCGTCAACACTGCCTCACACCAGTGCAAGAAAGAATGTAATACTTTGCGTTCACATTCTCGGCCCATTAGGAGCAGGAACATCTGTTGAACATCTCTCTGCATGGCTTTGATTAAGAGTTTCAATTTGAGCTTTGGAGCTTTTAGATGAAAGGTCGATTTTTTAAAAAAAAGTCTGAGTTCAAACAAAAAAATACCAAATATGCACAAGATATTTTCCAGTGTGCCTTTTTTTTTTTTTTTTTTTTTTTTTTTTTTTTTTTTCCTTTAAGA
>OMNM01004991.1:8087-27861 GCA_900302745.1 Parablennius parvicornis | reverse complement strand
GGGGGGGTTAGTGAGTGAGTGAGTGTTTAATGTCATAAGGCCAGAGCAGTGTAATGCCACACTCCTGTCCAGTTAATTAATTCAAATGTCCACCGTTAATTAATTTCACACAGAGGATTGTGACCGCTCCCCTGCAGACACCCTGTGAATACATAATACCTGCAGGGACGAGATGTGTGCCGGGGTGTGTGTCAAGGAATCGTCAACTCTGCATGTTGAGAGGAGTCAGAATAAATGAGAGCACAACCTGTATATGGATAGCGCTGTTGAGGTTTAAAAAGAAACAGGGTTCACGATTTGTGTACAATATTGATTAAAGTTGGCTGACTTTGAAGGTTAATATTTGTTTAGCAGAGAGCATGGATAGAATATGCTGTGTATTGAATTTTGTGTTTGTCTTTACCTTCCACTGCGTTCTGTCTGTAAAATCTGTGCATATAGAGTCAACCTTAAGGTTACATTTAACTAATCATCTCTTTATTTGGGTTGGAATTTAGAAGGGATGAATCATCCCAATCAGTTTTTGGTCATACAGACAGATTTTTCTCATATTTGTTTTGCATACTTAATTTGATAGGGTGACTATATTGAACTAATTCTTCAGCAAACTTTAACAAAAGCATACTTCTGTCTGTGCGCGAATCAGTGGAACATTTCTGTCTCGACTGTCCCTTTACCTAATATAGGCCCTCATTTTCCCACTGATGCTATCATCGAAAGTAGCTGTGGGCTAAAAGATAAATTTGTCCATACAAAGCTATCTGCTCACCAAATCATTATGCCAATTATTGCGCGGAAACCAGTATTGGATGGTATTCTAACTTGACTAACAGAAGAAGATCAGCTCTTCATTCTTTAAAGCAACAACATCCGTCATTTCTCACATCTTGTGGCGGCCATAATACAGCTGAGGATGTGGACGTTACAGAGGGACAAAACAATGCGACACAGAGCTAAGTTTGGGTTCATGTTTACAGAGTCGAGAATAAAACATCACTCAAGAAAGGAAACCCTGCCAACTATGGATGACCCTCAGTGTGTGTAGTTCACTAAATCAATTGATAACTGGAGTGCTGGCACACAGCTGATGGCCTTGTGCTCAACAGTTACTACTGTCTTCATGCCAGCAATGCAGCATTTACGGACCAGAGAGGATGTGCTGCCTTGAGCCAGGATTAGTTACAAGGATGAGAGGTTTTCAAAAGCAGGTATTGCTCTTTCAGAATTAGTTTAATAAAGAAAGCATGTCATCTTATGGGAATTGACACGGGGGGAATGAGATAAACTGACAGAAAAATATTAATGACCTATACCTTCAGGTTTTAATATTAGAAGATGAATGAGAAATGGAGGAAGGAAATTCTGCTAAACAAGTGTTAAATATTGAAGCGTGTTCTTTCACAGCAAAGGTTGAGGACCTACACATGGTGAAACTTAACAAATCCTGATGAAAGTGTCGCATGACACAGATTACAAATCTATGGCTAAAACTTTTTTTATGGTACTTGGATGATGCTCACGCAGATTCTGTATGATAGATCATGTTGCCCATTGCTCGTATTGATGGTTGCCATTAAATAGTAAATCTGTTTTTGACATTTTCAACCTACTTTATATAGTCCGTTTCTCACATGTATTCACACACCATTGGTGATGGCTGAAACACGCACGCACCCAACGCAAAGCAAAGCAAATGTGCAAGTACAGTTTGACCTGAGAAGTTGGAGAAGTATTATGACAGACTTTGAGTTAGGGATATCTATTTTAATGAGAGCTTTACCGAAATTCTGCGATTCAACACAGTGTGTCATGACGTGCCCTTTATCTTCAGTCAGGTGGAATCAGGGGATTTGTTGTGGCTATTAGATGATGTGACCCCTGAGACAGTACCGCGGGGCAGAAAAGGAATTATCTCAAAGAGCAAGGGATTAATATTCTTATTCATTTTGTGTCGTTTCCTCTGTCCTCTCAATGGCCGGTCTGACTTTCATTCTCCTGACATTCTGAAAAATGCTGTCAAATGTTAATGGAGACTATTTTTACGTAGGTCATGACCACATCTCTTACACAAGTACATGCCATACACTCACACGGTGGACACGGGAGACTTTGAACGTTTGCCCAATTTGATAGTTTCATACACACGCACGCATGCATGCACGCACGCACACACAAAGACTTACCTATAACAGAAATCTACGACAGTTCCTGCTTTTAGGAAGATTATTGAATAACGCAGATTTGCACCCAATAACCCCTGCAAACCTTGAACAGTTAAACATTTTTTTCTAGTGTTTGCAGCTTAACATCAGTGGATGCATTCATTTATTAATCTTTTTTTAACTTGAAGGAAGCAGAGGCCAAGCCCAGCCACCCGACAAGCCCTCCGTTAGTGTCTGCATGCGGCTCTCATCTTCAGACAGTTATGCCTTCACGCAGCCTGGAGGCTGGAGGAAATCTCGTGGAGAGAGCGTCACCTGCTAAAGGTGACACACTGCTTAAATCAAATACGCTTTACATTTACTGGACTTGAAGGCGCCCGCACTCTGAGCACTCCTTTATGGTAGACCGGCGTGTTACCCCTTTTTTGAGCAATAGGAAATGGAAAAATGAAATATAGTGAAAGAAAGCAGCGGTTCATTCTGCCCCGAAGCATTTGAAGCTTCCGGAAAGAGCTTTGGTGAGAAACTGCAATATGCAGCATCCTTTTAAGGTGACTACCTGATGAGAACGAGACCTTATTTACACAACGTGTTGAGTGAAAATGCATAGTTTTTGCATTTTTGAGTCAGAAATGTTAATGCGTTTACACAGAATCTATGGAAACAATGACAACTATGTAAATGTTGGGCCACTAGTGGGTGCTGTTGGTTGTTTTTGCTGTAAAAGTAGTACATGAGCTTTCATGTAGATAAACAAACAGGTTGGATTGCTCCTGCAGGTGACTCTCAACTATAAAACAACTGGAATTGATGCCACACATGACTGGAATTGATGCCACACATTGTTGTTGTTGTTCATCTACTTGCACATGAGGAGAAGAGCTACTTGCCAAGGCCGTGGTGCAGGTGACACGCCATAGCAACCGTTTCAGAAAAGCTGCGTTTGCACAACAATGGTGGCTCCGACCACCACTGTTGTGCAACAGACACAAAAATATATCAAAAGGTTTCAGTCTTCACTTGCTCAAGTTAACCAGGTAGTTATTAGCAACCACACACCATCTGTCATGTCAGTAAGTTTATTTTTAAGACTAAGGTGTGAAAAATCCAGTGGGTGGGAAATAACTTTTGACAGATGTCCTTGTACAGTCAGATACTGTATTTACCACAGCTACCATGATTCACCACATATACAGCATTTAATATAACTTAAATTCCATCTGGAAGACACGTCATTTCAATTAAATGTTCATAGCAGCTGAACTTCCTGTTGACATGTTGTCCGAGTTATATTGAAGGGTTTTTAAACTGAAAGACATCACCTTGACAGGGATGCATTACTCAAAGATGAAAAGCACCTTGATAGAACCACAAATAAAAGTAGATAATGCAAAAGTAGCTATTGCTCTGTGAGGAACAAGCCTACATCTAGCTGTGTTTGACAGCTGGACATGGTGATATTTTGTTTTGCACAAACAAAGTCGCCACATTTGTCATTTGGCACCCCAGGTAATACGCCATTAAAGTGAAACAAAACCATGCTGTAACAGTCACATTTGCCATAGCGCAACAGTTCCACAGCAGCGGCCCTGGAATTATAGCCCATACCAAGGTCTGCATCCGTTCAGTTACATTTACCCCAGATTGTTTACAATGCTGCAAAGTCAAAATCAATAGGGCCTGCCAAGATGGGAACAGCCTAATGTTCCATTAGAACTCTCTGCTATTCAATTACAGCACCGGAGTTGGAGAAGTTTCAGCCAGCTCAGGTCCCCAGAGGAGCAGCACATAGAAAGTATGAGGCAGAGAGAAGGAGTAATAAATCTAGAACTGACAAAGAGCAAAAAATAAAGTTATGGCATCCTCCCACTTTCCCGCCACCCCCCGTGTTTTTCAGTCTTCCATGAAGCAGCAATGCAGGATATGGATGAATGGAGTTTTTTAATCATTGTTACTTTGAACTTGGCTCTTTTTAATTCTTTTTTTTTTCTTCTCATATCATGTATTCCATCTCACCCATCTCGTGTATAGGTTGATGTACCTGCTTATTGGGCCACACTCTTGAAAAAATACACCTGTTATATTTTAACTCCTTTTAAATGTGTTAATTTATCCCATTTCAACACAGGGAGCCACTCGTTTTTTTTTTTTTGTTTTTTTTTTTTCTTCATACCAAGGAAATGAATTCCTTATCCTGGCAGTCTACAACATATAACTAGCCCCGTCTCAGGGGAGCCAGTATCACTGCAGGTCTGTGAGAGAAAGAGGGACCAAAGACAATACAGCAAGGCTATATAGAGAGAGAGAAAAGAAATGTCACACTCAGGGGGTAGAGGGAGAAATGCCTGATAAAAAGCAAAAGAGCCACATAAAACCAAAAGCCAAATCAAAAAGACGGAGAGGGACAGCAAAAGAGCAGAATAAATGAAGATTTCTTTGTACCTTCTGGAGTAGTGATAGGTCGTCATGGGGTCCCTGTGGGGACAATTACAGGGCCTTGTGGCAAGAGTGTGTGTGTGTGTGTGTGTGTGTGTATGTGTTCGTGCATGCATGTGTCACCGAAGAAATTTTTGTGGCAGCAAGAGTTAGAGGGTAAGATTTCGAGTGGACGGAAATGGCAAAACGCCAACTAACTTGCCACGTACACTCAAAAGCCAACTGCTTTGACTGCAAATCAACCAAAAACTACAAAAAGATACTTTTCAACACAGACAATATACTTTGTGAGTCAAAAAAAGCAAACAAAAAATACAATGGTGGGACTATGGATGGTGGCCTTTGTTATTGGGAATTTGCTATTTGAATTTGAGTTTTTTTTGCAAGACTGTGATTTTTAATTTCAAATGAAAAACAAAGCTAAAGCAAAAAAATAAAAAAATCAACATGCCATCCACATGCCCACAAAGGAGCATAAGGATGGAAAAAAAAAAACTTGGGAATTATTTGAAAACTATTACTATTATAACCTATTACTTTACAAAAAGTAAAAACAAAATTCCCCCACTGCACCTTCTTAGCAATATAGTTACACAGCCTTCACCAATATAGATATATAACCAAGCAATCAATACATCAGTTCAAACATACAGAAATACATAAAGATATATATTATGTATTATCATATTATTAATTATCAGAAATATACAAAGATTGATGTAATCTCAATACAAAACGATTAATTAATGCATGTGAAACTATACAATTAGTGGTGCACAATAGAGTAGAGGTTAGAGCTATATCATCTATTCTAGAATCTCATCAATATCTTACTGCTTGTCAATAAAACTGATACTAATCTTGGGCCTAAATACTGCAGATGTGAAAGCGGGTGTACGTTGTTGTCTGTCTCAGTGACGGACAGATTGTACCCTGCCTTTGCTCATTGTGTGATTGGCTCCAGAACGCCACCACCCTGAACTAGATAAAACTAGTCTAGAAGATGAATGGATGTATGTTATCCATTACAATGAAAGTCTTTGGGTATTATGGCTTTCCCCGGCAATCCACCGTTGTCATTAGGTGTGAGGTGTCAATGTTAGCCTTGTGATGGACAAACAACCTGCTCCGGATACTTTATCCACAAAAACCACGTCTTCATCATTCACTTGTCTCCGCAACTCAATTCTCCTGTAATTGTTCGCAGGGTTTGCATCACTCATTACGACAAGAGCTAAAAAAAAAAAAAAAAAAAAAAGAAGTGCAATGACAAAGAACTGTGATAGCTGTGGTAATTGTCACCAGGACAGGGAGGACCAAAGGTGAAAGTGCTCTCAATTAAACAATGTCCGCTCAAAAATATGGTCAAAGAGGATGAATGAGTGTACAGATAGCCAGCGTTCTTCTTTTTGGTTTTCATCTGATCCCTAATCATTTTCTACCTATGACATCTGACTTATTTTATGTAGCCACCCCTTTATAACCCGATACACCATAACCTGTGAATCCTGAAACATTCCTACCAGAAACAGTAATTCTGCAATAATTCCAGTGACAGTAGTTCATCTGTTTAGATCGCATCACACAGGCCAGCATTAGTGTTGAACTACTCATTTTACAATCACCGTCACACCCGTGCTAAATGCTGATTCTTTCTTAAATCTTCTGCTCCTTCAACATTAAAATCAACATCTATTTTTTTTTTTTCTTCACAAACTGGTGCCCTGATCACAATTATTAGTGTTACTGAGTTCACTTATCGGTACTTGTAATGCATTAACTGATCTGTGTATTTACGATGGATGCACAAAAACATTTGATTTGGCATTTTTGGTGAAAAAGAAAACAATAGAAAATGACTCTGACAACTTGTTTGTTTAAGCAGTCTGTTGAGGGACAGCTTCCAGAATATAGCTTCCAAAAACAGATTAGAGACCTTCCTGCCCGGTCCGTCCTGTCTGTAAGGGACCCCTTTTTGTTGACCTGAATATTTCGGAAATGCTGCAATCTGCTCAGTATGTGCGTCCCAAACTTTTTTTTCCAAAGAGAAATGAGGTGTCCACACTTCCTGTCAGATACCATCTTGTGTATTATCTTTTGCTTACCAGGTTTATCCAGTAAGCACATAGTATTGGTATGTACAAGCTCCACTCAACAATTGAACAAGAAAATGTTCTGGCCTCACTCAGACATGGAGACTGTTTGGTGAATGTGTCAGTTATGGCCTGGTTGTTACGCAGTGTTTGCTGTTTTTCCTCTTTCTCTGGAAGGGTGGGCGGCTATCCAGCTGTGATTATGGCATACACACATACTGTACTTGAGCACTTGTTTCCCATAAGGCAGGTAAAACTTTTAATTTCAAATCAACAGCTAGGAAACATCACGGCCACCTTATCAAAAAATGTAAAACACAAAAATAGCTTTAAAATCTACCGTGGATACTGTTCGAATTTTAAATTTGTAACGCAACCAAAAAACTCTTTCTTGGTGTCTCATTCATTTTTTTTTCCTCCTTTTTCTTTACCTGGCAATGCTTGTTTGGTTTCTCTTTCCCTTCCTTTGCAATCATGCAGGCTTCTCCCCCTCCACCATGATCCCTCTCTCTGCTGCACTCCATCTTTCCCAACCCAACAAGCCAATCTCATTTCTCACAGCGTTGTTGTTAGTGTGGTTCTTATGCAGTGTTCTGTATTTAGCTCTCACTGGGAGTCACAATGTTCCACTTACCTCTCCCACAATGCACTGCTGGGGGATGGCCCCGATTATGGAAAATATGTGTGTGTGTGCACGACCATTTGATGTTTTTGAAGAAGGCATAATACAGCTGTGTGGGAGGAATTTCATCTTCACCCTGTTCTTCTTTTCTCTCGCCTTATTTTCATAATTCAAAACTTTGTTTTCTCTCAAATGTGACAAGATTATAAATCTTCCCTCTCTTTGACTCGTGAAGTGCACTTTGACTATGTGGATGGCTCATCACATAAAAATGAGCAGTAAATCTTAATCTCTACCGTTCTCCCATCTCTTCTTCACCACGTCAGACAACTCCCACTCCATATATTACACCTTCCCGTCCTCGTTCTCATTCTCGCTATGCTGATGTGCTCCAGCAGTGCTGAATACACTGTTACTTCACTCTTCCATCCTTTCGTACTCTTATTTGATAAGGCTCATCTCATTCAGTCACTCTACGTTGGTCTTCCTCATTTCTTTCTTTGTTTTATTTCATTCACTGTCTTTCTTTTCCATTTCTTCTTCATTCACTAAGTCGAGAGAGATTTTCCACTCTCGAGGCCGTCGTTATCATAAATTCACTCGTACATGTGCAGAAGAACTACTTACTGTAGCAGTGTTTAAAAAAAAAACAAAAAAAAATCTGCCTTGTCTTTCGTCTACATGGGGATTGAGTTTAAACATTTTTAGAAAAGTTCCACCTTGGGACTGTTTCCAAAAAGTCACATTTTCAGTCGCTCCGAGCATCACTGCTGTGTAAACAGACACTAAAAACACAGCGCGCTCCTTCTGTTTTCATTTGGAGACGTTGTCGTGTAAATGGGGTCTAAGTGTGCTGTAGGTGGAAAAGAAATACAAATAATTTTACAGCTGGATTGATCTCTTTGCAATAGTTTAGCTTATCATATACTTTTTTTAATAATGGTTTTTAGTACAGCTCTCTCACATGTAGTAAATCAAAAGAAATCTTAGCGTCAAGAATTGAATACCAGATTCTACTTGAGCTGTTTCTTCTAACTGTGGTCAAGGTTACATTTTACTCTGAACTAAAATGTAACAAAACTATTGGCATGTGGAAATTCCAATTATCCATCCCAACCAGCTGCTAAATGATACCAGGAAAAGACACATTTATATGTTTCTGAATCAACCCTTTTATAGTCTCACCACCTCCTCTCTCTCTCTCTCTTCCGTCTTTGCCTTATATAATTTCCCTCCATGCTTGTGACTTTTATCCCCCAATCTCTCGACGGTGTATCTCTTCACAAAACAAGCAGGAGACTGTTTTGTCCCCGGGGTGTTCGTTGGATACCTCTGATTCAGCGCACTCTCCTCCAATGCAAGCACGCTGCACAGTGAAAGCGTGGCTACTGTCAATATCAAAATAAGAGCACGCCCGCTGCTTAGAGGATGCAAGGGGCAGCCTGCTGCTTGCTTTCATGTGAAAAAGATGAGCTCTGCCTCATACGCACTGACATGCGCATGCACAAATATACACTGGCTTCCGCACAGACACAAAACGTCAATATCTGCTGAAAACAAAACATTTTGGAAGGAAAAAATATCAATACGCCGACAGATGTAAACCTAAAATACACATTACTACACACGCTCTCTCCAACACAAAGGTTGACAATCACGTCCTTGGAATAAACTCACACTCAGTGCATCGACTGGCTCCCAGCAAGCTGTTCTCACAGTTTAAGGGAAGTAAATTGGCAGAATATAAGAAAACGTATCATATAATTTCTGATTGGCTGAGAGGGCGGTTGTAATGGCTGGTAAGAAAAAGTTTTTTGGAATAATATAGAAGTCTAAATTATGTGAGGTTAACTTTTCGACAAAAAACATATTTTTCCATGATTTGTCAAGGCCGTGATGTATTGATTCTGTCTTCCTTGAGACGATTCAACAAACACAAACTATAGTATTATCATAAATTCAGAATATAAGTCAATCGTTTGACTAATCGTTCAACTTATTAAAAGGCCCTTATATAGAAAAATATACAGCTACATACCATCTTACACCACTAGGTGACACTATATGTAAACATAATGTAATACTACCATAAAAAACATTATCACTGACAGTGCAAGTAAGATTCAGCTCAATAGGAAAAGCTAAATTTTAATTAAAAGTTCTACAGTTATGCAGCAGAAAATGCAAACAAAGCAGCACAAAGAGCTTTCAGAGTGGCTGAGAAACTTGTAAAGGTTTTTTTTTCTGCTTTTTCACAGCAAAAAGCAAAAATACTAATAATGTGATGAAGAAAAAAGAAGGCGGATAAATATAAGCTTAAAACATGCCAATCACTAAGGTCTATCAATAATGCAGTTATGTCTGTGCTCTGTGCATCGAGAAATAAGTCTGATACACCAGCGCAACTTGTATGTGACTTTTTTTTTTTTTTTGCTTACTCTTTATGAGGCATTTTTATAGGCTTGTTTGTATATTTCAGCCTTCAAGTCGCGGCAGCAGCATCTCAATACCTTCCTTTTCAGAAGAACAATACAATGAGACGAAATCAACATGTGGTAACTGTGTTCATTTAAGTGTGTTATTAAGTCCCGCGGGAACTCCCTGAAGACTGACGGCTAATTTATTTAGACTTTGGTCAAGCTAAAACTGGATTTAAAAAAAATACAAAAAATTAATTTTAACAGATGTGTCATCACTTTTTAAAATGTAGAGTACAAAAAGCTGTCCTAATCTTGTAAAACACTTCACTGCCCAGATTATATGCTATTACAGAGCAAATGGTTGCATTTAGTTTTAATCTATTATACGTTCACAGAATGCTCTACCACAAAAAAAAAAGCCTTTATTAACATGAAAAATGAAAAGCAAAAATACAACTCAAAGTCATAGAACATGCAGCAGAAATTGGAAACCTTTGTTATAGTTGTATATATATATCGTTGTATTCAATTATATATTCTATTATTATACACATAGAAACTATTAAGTTAAATTGAAGTAATTTCAATTTGCAATGACACGTTTTCAAATGCATCACATGTTTATTTAACATGGGAATGTCTGAGTAGATGCTGAGTAACGTTTCGGAAAAATAGCTAGGACACATCACATATTCACAGGTACAACCCGTCACAACTCGTTAATTAACCTTTCGGCTTATCATAAGGTTGTAACAATAATTAAATATTAAAAGAAGACCTAAGAATTCACAAAAAGAAATACCCCCTTCTTAAAGTGAGGGTATGCTGAAAAAGGCTGAATAAATGCACGTTATATTTTTTTATTACCATATAGTTGCTTGGCTTGCTTTATAAAATTTAATTTCTCAGCCTATCATTTGATTTACAAGAACCACTATACAAGACAATATCCTTAGTGTGAAGAAAATGTGCGTATTGTGGCCAGAAACCCCCCAGCCCGAAGAAAAAAAAAAAAAGAAAAAAAAAAGAAACCAAAACAACAGCTAAAGCTGTAAAAGCCTGATTTATGTGGCCCTTGAAAAACACAGAGTAAAGCTACTCTATACAAGTGGTTTTGATAGCTCTTGGGGTTATGCAACGCTTCTTCAGGAAATTCCAATGGAAACCTTTGTGACCCGTCAGCGCATTTCCACTCCTCTTCACTTACCAGTAAAGATGAAATATCAATTGTAAGCAACATTTGAAGTATTTCAAGACAGTCTCAGCAGTTTTGTGTTTATTCGTCTCAATCATAGGAGAGAGAGAGAGAGCGAGAGAGAGGTTATGATGGTGGAGCTCAGCGTGGCTTTAACAAGAAAAAACAATTATTCGAGCACCATAATGGAGTTATGAGAGTAACTCAGCATTTATAAAACACACAACACCATATCTACTAACACATGGAAATGCATTATCGTACTCCATAACAAAATAATTAATGAGGAGTATTTAAAGTGTGCTCGCAGCTACTGCCTTATATCATTTAACTTTTTGAAAACTGCTCCCAATGTGGAACTTTTTTGAAAACGCTATTATTCGAGCGTGGCCAGCTTTACAACACGGTACAAATGAAGCACATTGTGGAATTATTTGATCAATCAGTGCGTATCGATCCAAAGACATGAAGAACTGTGAGGACTAAATGAAAAATGTACACATCTCTAAGCAGCTCAACAGTAATCAAAAATAAATATTCCATGAAGAATCTTTTTTTTATGTATTCTGTCAGTTGTCAAGCGTCTTTCCGTCCTACTCCATCAAACCATTAATCTCTTGCTGCACAATTAAATTCCCCACACTCTCCGAATTCCAACTCAAGGGACAGAAATGCAGCCATGTGGTGCGTTTCTGGCAGCATGACACTACTAAAGTCAATGAACACACACGCACGCACGCACACTTTGGCCTATATAGAGTGATAAAGTGGTTATGTTGCCTCAGCTGACGATCAATGATAATTCTGTGTGTGATGAATGGAGACGAGGTCGAGTGCTGGATCATGTGTACAGCTATAATATGTCATATACATGACAAATAGACTCAGACTGCTGGAGAACAACATCTGACTTCTGGTCATAATTGGGGGTGGAAGAAACATTCAAAGACACGCACGGACGCACGCGCGCACGCACACACGCACACACCCGCACACGGAAACGGATGGACATGTGTTCTTACCCTACGTGACTGGATCTCTTTTACATATAAAGGCAGTAGAAATTCTGACACTCCCTCCAGTCTGACTCCATCCTTGGTTACCCGCAGATTCCCCATACCGTCCTGAAAACATGAGGCAGAAAGAAAGAGAAACAGAGAGATTCATTAAATCATTTTGTAAAAAATGCAGTTCTCTCATTTCCACTGTGTCAGAAGTATGTACTGATCAGTTTATCAATATCATAACTTTTTTATTTATCAGTCATACTTTAGAATTTTTGGATTTCTGTAAAGCAGTGCTTGAGTTATTCATATATCACAAGGAAAACATTCAATGAAAAAGTAATTTAAAGGTATATAAAGTCAAAGAGAACATATATGAAATTAATGGGGCGTCATTTTGATAAATACATTCATTCAATATGAATTCTAAATATATGAAATTACAAAAGACACATAATTACTGGATTTTGTGGACAAAGCTTTAATGAAACTGAAAAATCTAACAAACAAAAAAACATGAACAACATCACCATTACATTACGATTTACTCAAACACTACAACCACAGAGCTCAGCTTTGGCTCCAACAACCCAGAGATAGAAAAGCGGTATGAAAATTCTGCAGATTTCTGGATTGACCGACAACCAGTCCAGTACAGTTTCATCTCTTGTCAGAATGCAAAATAGCAAATGTGATCACAAGTCGGAATGGCAAACATCACAAAAAAACGAAGATGACCCAAGGTTTTTAAGAAAACTGTGTACAAGCAAAAGCAGAAACTAATTAACATTTTAAAGCTGGAATGTTGCCAGAAAATAGCAATACTTCAACTACTGAATTATTCATCCATCAAATTCAACTCAAGAAAATATAAATCACAAATAAATTCACATACCCGCTCTCTTGCAATCTCTACACTTGCTCCAAATTGCCAATCTTAAGGTTATGGGTTCAAGATGTATTCAGCACCAGACATACATCATCAGCCATTTTTGATGTGTGTAAGATGGAAATTCTATGTATTCACATACATGTTTTGAGTGTTTTAAGCATGTCATTAATAATTTACCACCGATGAACCATATTGAAATCAGTACATATATAAATAGTGGACAGCTTGGTACTCTGCAACAATATATATGTATGAATCTCAACTCTCTCTACCGAAAGTCAGAGAAGCAACATATGTGTATGATAACAAAATAACTGCTTTATCTTTGTGGTAATAAAACAAAAAGCTGGACTTGTAGATAATACTTAAGCTTACAATGAAGACAGGAACACCCCAGAAATACATTTTAGCTTGTCAGCACAGATAACAAAGTACGTGAGAAACGCAATAGAGTTGTGAAAATGAAAACACTGGTTCGCTTCAGAGGGACGTGACATTTCGGGAGGCTCCGTGGGAACATTTAATGAAACACAATTAAAGATGGGACAGGTTTCAACGTGAGTATGTTTATATATTTTTTGGAGCTTGTCTCATTCCCCTTCTCAACAATACAAGTAACATTAACATGAAAATTATAAAGTGATTTATATGCAAATGTGCTTGCTCTTGCTTTGACCAATAACCACAGTGTTTGGAAACTGACCATACCGTCATAAGCTTTGATGGATTTGCATTAAAAAAAAAAAAAAAAAAAAACGTCTGTTGTATTTCTGATTTCTGATTTCAGATGTTCAGGCATGTCATTCTGTCATAGCAAAATAGTGGCGATAAGTGGCTACAAAAATAAAAAAATAACTTCACTTTGAAGCACCGTAAAGTTTTGCACAGCAGGTTGTGTGCTTTACATCAAAACAGTTCTGATGCGCTGGCTGGCTCTGTGTGATAAAAATGGCTTTGTGACGCTTCATGATCAGTTATGCGGCGTTTTACAGATTCCACATCAGTGAATACCCGAAAGATTGTTGGATCAGACTTACACGGTGAGATTAAATTCCTTTCAAACAGCCGTGCGGGGTGTTGGGATAGTAGGGGCTCTCACAGAGCAAAGAGGCAACTACTGTACCATGTCAAATCGGTGCTTAGGAGAGTGACGGTGGAGAGGGCGCGGAAGTGAAACGGTCGCTGCGATAGAGAGTTTTCAAAGAGTTTGGTGAAGATTTTGAGAGCTGCTGGAGATGTATTGGAAGCAAAATAAGTCATTGTCTATAATAAGCATAATTTCAGGGACAGTGCAAATTCCTATCAGGAAGCGGACGACCTTCGAAAAGTGATGTTACTTGGGGGAGTTATGCATGTTCCACTTGTGTGTTGGCACTTGTGTGTTTCCCACAGTCCAATATCATACTTGTCAAGTTTATTATTAATAATTTATTGTCTCTGATCTTGTTTGCATTGTATGTTTCCATGGCCTCGTTCACACTGCAGGGAAATGTGACCAATTCAATTCAAGTGACTCATATCCGACCTGTTTGGTGGCCTTGTGAAAGCTCCAATTCTGATGTTTTCAGAACAGACCCAGGCCTCCATCATACGTGGTACCAGTTCCGGGGCAGTGGTACCAGCGCCGGGGGGGAAGTGTCTCCGCCAGAATGTTAAAAGCTGTGCTCGTACTTTTTTCCTCCTCATGTTTAGATTTTGTCAGCTCGTATTTAACATCCACTTGGAAATGGATCTACATGCTGAACTGTGTTGCCAGATATTGCAGTATCCCCTACTTGGGGAGCCAAATTCTCTTTCCTTTTAACTTTGGTTTATTTTGTGGAGTTGTGCTTTTATCGTATCTTCTTTATTATAAATATAATAGTTTTTTTAAGTTTTAACATGATTCCTACACAGGCTAAGATTTGGACTGTATTTTAATTTGAGGTGTGTGGGTTTTAAATTGCTTGGGCTGGAAAACAATGCGTCATATCTGGCGACCCCGGTGCTGACAGGCATAGTGTCCATATTTACTTCTGCCAAGAGCATCTTCTGCGTTCTGGGGCGCGAAACCGATGAATGCTGAATGGGCATGTGCGATAATATAAATATATAAAGAGGTAGACAATTTAAAAGAGAACAATTAAATGCATTAAAAAAACACACACACAATTATACAAAATGCAACAATCAATTATACTTGAATTAGGTGATTATAGAAGATGGATTAATATCTACTGCTTTAGTAACCAATAGAACGTGTAGCAGCTTCCAGAGCACAAAGAAAAATCATGAAACTGAGAAGCAAATATATATGAAAAAAAAAGAAAAAAAGGTTTGGATAAAAGAAGCCTTAACGTTGTGGCATTTTCAGGCTCATGAAGTTTCTCAGAGTGTGAGTAGTAACTTCTTTTCAGCGGTTCAATTGCACACAGGCCTTCGGTAATGAAACTATTCTCCCTTCAGTTGGAATATGTATTACTCAGTGACAACAAATTAGTCTTGCTTGTCTGGTTCCCGCCTTTCTTTCCATGTTCACAAATATTGATGAAACTGTCCATGAAGATAGGAATTCTGTTCGGAGTGCCGCAGCAAATTACCATTAATTGTTAGCTGCAACAACCCAGCAGAGCCTTTCAAATTGGAAATGTACTCAAGGAATGAGACACGAGACAGTGAGGGAGTTTAAAAAAACAAAAAAAAAGACAAAGAAAGATGAATGAGCATGTGAGGCGGTGTGGAAGCGGGACGGGGCTTTGCAAATGAAGAAGAGCAATCGCATGGGAGAAATCTGGAGCAGGTAAGCGTAAAAACAAGAATACTTAAGCTCCTTAAATGTGATGTGATGACACTACCATCTGGAAAGTACCTACAGGTAATCATTGTTTCTCAAATCCAGAAGCAACTCCAGCCAGAGTTGGAAAAACAATCTTCACAGACAGGGGACATAATCAGAGCCAAAACAAGTTGAAGCAAGCACGTTTTGTTTTGTCTTTTTCCTTTTGTTTTTTGTCTGTTCAGCTGACTATGGGAGAAGGCAGAGTTCAAGCTTGAAATGTCTTGTCACGAGTGCATCACAGAGCAAAGAGAGACGGACAATCCCACATTCACTACTTAATGACTACTTGCCGACCTTCAACCCCTCCCTCTAACCTTCACGTAACCCTCAGGTCACGTTTACACAACTACGTTTTCAATTGAAAACAGAAAAAACCTGGTTGTGTTTCGGGTGTGCATTTACTCGACGATGGGTGATTTTATTAAAATGGCCCGGCTCCGTTTCCATGTAAACTGTGAAAATGTATCTTTTCTGAATCACAAACGTGCAGTACGGTCATAGTCGATAAGTCTGCCGAGGCACGAGAAAGATTCATTCAACTCACACGCCATTTAAGGAACGCGGTGTGTGCTGTTCACTCTTTGAATTTATCAACACTTCTCCAAAAAAGTGTACTTTTATTGCATCATCATCATCTAGATCAGGTGGAGACACATTTTATTTCTCACAAAAAAAACAGATGGCGAGGTCCAAAACGATAAAAGAAAGTCACTTTAAAGGGGCTTGAGTGTTTACAGTGTACTCTTCTCTGCATGCACACAGAGACGGTTGCATTACATTAAAAACAGCGCCCACTCATGGTCCTACAGGAAAATGACGCCGTGTTCAGTGTCACAGCCATTTCCGTGTAAATAGACAACCGTTGCCACCTCAACGCTAAACGTTGTGGTGTAAACGGGGCCTCACTTTGACCGATAAAACTGAGTGGTTTTCCTTATAGGGACTGAATTATGTCTCACACGGTGATGACACCCAAACATGTGAGTGCGTGAACAGCTTTAAGTCCAATACAAATGCATGTTATGTTTCCATGTCTTCCAGGGAGATTGCATTGATTTACAAGAAAAGTATGTTTAGTTCTCATGGTAACAAAAGTGCCTACAGGCCATTGCACAGTCAAGCTGATGTCTCCATGTCTATTAAAGAACAAAGCAACACTCAATCAAAACAAAACTTAGTATACAAAGAAAGAGATACTTCAGCAGAACACTCACACAAGGAGGGGGAGAAGCCACACACGCAGTTATCCCAATTTGAACACAGACACTGACATATAGCCCGCACGGCCTCTCTAATCCCCTCTCAATCTCTCAATCCCAAAACCATGAGGACGAGGATGTTAAAATTAATCAGGTGGTTTTATTCCACCTCAGTGCTCCGACGTCCAAGTCTCTTTCTGATTGAACATGACGGCTCGCCCTTTTTCAATGCACACTGCACCGTGCCCGGCTTTTTGTCTCGTTTTCAATCCACTTTGCATTATTGGCATGAATGGTGCATTAACAATACTGCCAAAACCCAGAAAACAATGGGGACCCATCAACAACACAGGAGAAAATAATTCTCCCCATGCATTCATTTATCTGTCATTGTTTAGCTCCCTCTTCCATTTTGATGTTCGTCGTTTCTTTTCACTCCAAGTCTTTTTTGCGCTTCTCATTGTGGAAAATGGATTGGAGAAAAAACATCTGCTGCCATAAGTGGTAAAGGAATTTCGAAAAAAAAAAAAATATAAATAAATAAATAAATAAATCTTTTGATAATTTATTGAGTGTTAGAAAATAACCTCAGGCTTGTCCAACAACTTGGAGAGAGAGCTAACGGAAAAATAAATAAAGCCATTTCTTTCCAAAACCAGATGCACAAAGAAAACAATGTCAAGCTTCCAAAAATCTGAAGTGCTGTTGAATATTTACATCAATTCCATATTCTTGACATTAAGCTAAGGTTAACTTTGGATCTCCAACTAAAAAGTACATCAGTTTTGTTAGGAAAACAGTAGTTGATTTTTTTTTTTTAGTTGTGCTTTATGAAATCTTACAATACATCTCAAGCTTCACCTAGGCGTTTGACCATTTAAATGTCAGGGGCTTCTTTGTTTTAGTGGACCAAATTGAGATGTAAGGAATGAATATATAAGTAAGAAAATAAGGAAAAAAGACTGGAACAGACTTGTGATCTCAAATAATCAGCCGATCACGATTCAATGTGGTGGAACAAAACAAGTGAAGTGGGAAAATCCACAGTTCACAAACTTTTCCTGTTGCCTGCCTGTTTGTTATATTACATACTACTTATACTACTATGCTACCGCCAAGTAATTCCAAGTTCCAAGTAATTCACTCTGCTTTGGAATGAACGTGCATCCATCAGTAGGGAGGACGGTGGTACAGCCATGTGTGAGAGCCATCTATAGTTCAATCAGTTACCTATATGTCTTATTGCTCTTTGACAAAATGAGTTCACAGTGTTTGCTCAGAAAGCAACTCTTTGCTGTACATCCGCCGCCCCAAAAGCCTCCTCAAACACTGTTCATATTCCCACAACAATCCAGTCAATGTGTGAGTGTGGTAATGTTTACAGTTGGGGCTTCTTTATCCTTCTTCCTGGAACTTGCCAACATGTATTATTGATCCCTCGTGACACAAAAGAAAATATCTACATCGTACACATCTTCTGCCTGATGATTTGGAATGGATTGGTCTTTCTCCGTAAAACATCCTTGAGGTGACTATGTTGTCCTGAAGCTATATGAACAAAATTAAGTTGAATTGAAGGGTCACATACAATGAGCAGGGACAAACATTTACAAAGACTTACAGAAACAGGTGACGAGGAAAAGCTTAACCTTATTGGTTGGGCTACCTCATGTATGTATGCAGTACATGAATAAATTGATGAACATGAATGCATGATTTTCAACATGTATGGTTTGAAGAATAATGTATTTAATTTGCTTCATTATACATCAGCTTCTTTATATTCAAAAGAAATAAATGTCCAACAACAGATATTGTGACTCTTGATGAGTTCAGTTTTGTCATCGAATGAACAATATCCAACAAACAAACACGGTCTGGTCGTTATTAAATAAAGAATGCTTTGTTTTGGTGCATTGTGTGGATAAATAATGCGCTGTGCATTCAGTAAGATACTTTAACTGCAATACAATGTTATACAATGGTATTCTTACTAGGAAATGTTATTCTTATTACTATTAAAGGTGATTTATATACATACTTTTCAAATCAAGAAATCCCTTGGTAAAGACGACAAAAACTAGCACCGCTTATTGAACAAGCTATAGAGACAAGAAATATGTGTAGACACTTATATTTCTAATGCTGCATCATTAGCTGTGCTGAAGTGTGTCTTGCAGTGAAACAGAGACACTATATGAAGTTGCCTGGTAGCAAACGCATTGATTTCTGCAAAAGAAAAAACAAAGCCATAGTCCAAAAGAAGCCATTCACTAAAGCATGACAAGCACTTCACACAGTGGAGGAAAAAACAAAATACAAAAAAAAAACTACAGTAAATTGAAATACGTTGGTCATGCTAAAAAGAAACAAATACTGAACTAATGGAAAGACTGAAAAAGAAAGCTTTTATGATCAAGAAATGAGAAGTCTTTATATAACGTTCACTTTAGATTAACGGAGCTAAATCGCATTCAGACAGTATTTAGAGTAGAGACACCTTGGAGAAGCTATAAAAAGGTGTGTGTGTGTGTGTGTGTGTGTGTGTGTGTGACTTCTTTATGTGCAAGGTCAACACAGTTTGGACGTTCGTGGATGTCCTTTCCAAAGGAGCAGTTGCGTAAAGATAATGATGGATTTCCTCATCATGGAGAGGTTAACTGGCAAACTGTCCCATTAGATGAAGGCATCCCGTACGGAAGGTTAGAACCACACAGCACCCCACACCAATCATATGCAAAGTACAGGCGTGTTTATCAAAATGACTTTTAGGTGTTCACACATGCACAGACAAACACACACACACACACACACACACTAGAGCCATGTGCTTCTGTGGTGATGGATAGGCTTTGGAAGTATTTTGCAGGCACTTCTAATATTCAGTACTGTTGTAATTTTTCACACAACCTTTTATGTCAGCGAGTAGATTC